>CAIGRL010289483.1:0-11191 GCA_903798325.1 Fraxinus xanthoxyloides
ATAACCAAAGTTGCATTTCTGAAAAAAAAATATATTTTTTACCATTTATTGAAGTGTTTCCTACTGAGTATTACTTGTGATACTCACTCCTACAAAATTTACAGGTTAAATGAAGGCATGACAAGGGTTTGACATGGTGGCAAGTGCTCGGCGATTGAAATGTTTTAACTTTCTAGTAAAATTTCCATTTGTATAAATTTTTTTTATGAATACATAGACAACACTTTTAAAATGTTTAACTTTCTGTTTTGCCTAGTTTTATATATATTGCATGTCGAATATACTTTAGAAACGTTGGAAAGATTATGCATGAAGTTTATTTATTGCTGGATTGAATTTCAGATTCTATTTGCCTACTTAAAAATGATATAACTTGGGCTACAATGCATTTTTTAAGAGTGAAATCAGTGTATTTTGAAAGTACTATGAGTCTTTTAATAGGTGTATTTGGAAGTACACTAAAATATTATCTAGAGAAAAAGTTATGTCGAATTTGGTAGACTGCGTTGAGTCAGTTCCGAATTTTCTGTCCAGCATAGTCGAACAATATTTTCAGGTTTCAAATATTATCATCAAGACCCCAATTTTTTTTATATAATGTATGTATATGAATTTCATAATCTCTATTAAAATCTCATAATTTTTAGTCGACATTTACTAGGCCAAATATATTTTTCTTTCCGCTCCTGTGCAACCGAAAGTTGATGAATTTTCTCGAGATGTTTTGTAAAAATCAAATTACACCATAATTTTATAAAGTCTATAGGGACACATATCTTCCATTATAATTTTTATATGTTTGAAACTCCAAATTTTTTTTATTTACAATTTATTTTGGTTAGCATTAAAGAGGTCAAACAAAGAACAGAGTTTTTTAACGCTTTAAGTTCCAAGAATTTGGGGCGTTACAGCTTTGGCCCAATTAGTGGAGACCTGCTTCTTGTGGAAGGAGATCTCTCTTTGAGAGGATATGCCCCCCCACGTCTTCCAGACCATTTTCTAACCCAGGGTCTTGGGTAAAGGAGACTCCAAGGGGTGGTACTCTTTATGTCCGTGGGGTCACATTCTCCATTCATCTTGGGTCTTCACTCCTGCATCAAAGGATGAAACGAGACTTGGTTCTGGGTGAAGGGAAAATGGAAAGATTATGAGGGTGACACGGTTCTCCATGTGACAGTTCCGATCTCCCACTCTAAAGCTCATAAGTGCTACACTTGACCTTTTTTCCAATTAATGTTGATTCTAATCTTAACCTTTTTCGGATGTCTTGCAGGGTCGGGTTGAATGCTTTAAGCTTAGTCGAAGTGAGTGGGAGATCGTTCATGACATCTACCGATGCCCCTCTTCGTCGCGTGAATTTGACCGTTTAATTAGTTCTAGAGGGTTTTTTTAAGAATTTTGTTTAATAGCCCGAAGAGGTAATATCAACTCTCAATAAATTCTGTTTTGCTAGTTTGCATAACTATTGCTGACCTTGTCCCTTGTTCTTGTAGAAAAATTCGAGAAGATGAGGCATCCTAGTCTTGATATGGCCTTTATCCTCACTGCCACCTCAAATACTAGGAGGAAAGGGCTGAAGCCCTCATCTATTGCATTAAAATAGGTGAGGGGCCAAGTGGAGAAAATAAGCTGGGAGGCCGACAGCCGGAAGGAGAAGGGTGACCTCCTGTGAAGGATAAGGGGAAAATAAGTTGTGGAGAAGGTCCCCAAGAAAAACACTACGTTTCTTAGCCACCAGTGAAGGTGGATCCATAGCCACCTCACCCCCATGCTCCGAAGTAGTTGATGGCAATTTCAATTCTGCGACGAAGAGGACCAGTGTACATCAAGTACGTCGATGACTACAGTTTGACTCATGCCAGACTTGTGGTTACTTACATGAGTGATGAACAAGCTCCAGAAGTTTTGACCATGTTTCTTCCAGAAGTCCAAACGGCCATCTCTACTTTTCATAAGTTTTGGATGGATATGTGGCAGAACTTCGTGGAGACCAGCGATACTGTGGGCCTCTTCACCACCATGTCAGCTGAGTAGAGAGGACATTCAGGATGGTCATAGAGGCTGAAGCCCTCTTTATAAACATTCAAAATAAAATAAAGAGTTTATGAACAAAGCCTATCGGGCCGATGAGCCAGCTAGCAAAGCTGAGGCATTGAAGAAACAGAAGGCTGAAGAGTCTGTGAAGCTCGCTTCGACAATGGAGTAGAAAGAAAATCTGAAGAAGGAAGTTCACTTATCCCAAGGCGAAGTGGTTTCCATGAGGAAGCGGGTGGAGATTTCTAATGCCTACTAGGAGCTAGCTACTGAGGCCTTGGAGAAGGCAAATAAGGAAAATGTCGCCTTGAAGTAACAGGTAGGGGGCTCACCAGTAAGGTTACTGGCTCAACTGAAGAGGTAGAGACAGTAAGGCATGAGGCTCAATCGATCGGTGAAGATGCTGTAAAGCATTGCATTGCCAACTTTCACCAAATGGAGGCGTGCTAAAGCTTTGTGAAATGCTGGCGAAGGTATGCATATACCAAGATGGTAGAGTGGATTGAAGTCAATTCCCAATCCTTCATTACTTCTAAGTTGAGTTTAGAATTTTTGGAAAAGGGAAAAAAAACCTCGAATTTTGGTAGAGGATAGCCAAGTGATCGAACTTGAGGATGATGCTACTGAAGTATCTTTTTAAGCAGTAGCTCCTAATACCATAGTACCCTTTGTAGCTCCATTCCCCCCACTTGTATAGCTGATAGGTTTTTGTTTTTGCATTTCCTATGTAAACGGCTTCGGCCCACAACTGTAATTATTTATGAAATGAATAATAATTTTTGTTTATATACTTGTATTTTACTTTCTGTACTTTCTTTATTACTTCATTTACTGCTTTACAAGGATCTTCAACCTATCCTGTTTGCCATTCTTTATTTGAATCTTTAATTTTTACACGAGTGTTAGAATGTAGTTTACCTTTCTAACCTGACGTCTGAAATTATTTACAATTTGGCTTATAGCACTTCGGTTTTATCACACTTGTTTATTCGCAAATTTTGTACAAGTGTTTTTAGTTCAAATCTTTTATTTATGTCCCTGAGTATGGTGTTAAGCGGTTCACCCATATTGGGGCTTCTTAACATTTGTTGTTAAAGATGTATTATCTACTTCGAAAGTAAGGATTTGGTCTTCTTTTGGGATCTAGCTCTTCATTAGGGACAATTCATTTATGTAAAGACTTCTCCTTAGACTTTTGTCAGTATGAGGTACATTTTTCTTATTTCTCACAAACTTAACAAGATTAAGAACAATTTTAACTTAATAGAATTAGCAATTTTATTGAGCATAAGTTTGAGCGGCTCGCCCATATTGAGGCTTCTTTAACAAATTTTGTTTGTTAGTGGCATGTGATGTGCACTTCGTGAGTAAAGAGGTGGTTCATTTTTTTATCCAACTCTTCATCGAAGTGCCCACATTCTTCTTCATAGGGACATTTTACCTTAACAGAGGCTTCCCCTTTGACTTTTGTCAATAAGAGGTGCTTTTTCTTTTATTTCTCGCGGACTTGCCTAAATAATATTGAGAACGAGTGTAAATAGAAATAATAATTTCCTGTGCATAAAGTTGAGTGGTTCGCCTATGCTGAGGTTTCCTTAACAACTTTTGTTGTTAAGGGCATGTGTTGTCCACTTTACGAGTAAGGAGGTAGTCCATTTTCGGATCCAACTCTTCGTCGAAGTGCCCACACTTCTTTGCATAGGGACGGTATATCTGTGTAGAGTCTTTCCCTTTAACTTTTGTCAATATGAGTATTTATTTTTTCTTTCTTTACAAATACTTTAATAAAAATCAACTTCATCGAATCAAAAACTGTACAGAAATGTATATTTCCATTCTTACTGGTAATATTTCTGCAATTGCTCTACATTCAATGGATGAAGTTGTGTCTTTCCATCCATATTTTCAATTCTAGTCCGGGACTGAACTTTTTCTTTGATGCGGTATGGGCCTTCCCAATTGGGACCAAGGGTTCCTAGCCCATGCTCTTTAGAAGATAAGAATACCCTACAAAGAACTAGTTTATTCAAGTGAAATGACTTCTTCTTAACTTTAAAATTGTAGTACCAGGTCATTTTCCGTTGATAGATAGACAACTTTACTTGTGAATTATCCTTCATTTCTTCAATGAGGTCTAACTTGAACTTTTTCAACTTATCGTTAGATATTTCATTGAAATGAATGCGACGAGTGAACGAAAAACCCACCTCAATTAGGCTCATAGCCTCGATTCCATAAGCCATAGAGAAAGGTGTCTCATGTAGCCGTTCTGCTTGTAGTTTGGATGGCCCATAGGACCTGAGGTAGTTTGTCAACCCAAGCCCCTTTAAGAGCATCCAACTTTATCTTCAGTGTGTATTTAATTGTCTTGTTAATGGCCTCCACCAATCCATTAGCCCGAGGATGATGTGGGGTGGAGAAATACTTCTTGATGCCCAGCTCCTCACACGAGTTTTTAATCTTCTTGTTTTTGAATTTTTATCCATTATTTGAGATAATATAATGGGGAATTTCGAACCTGCTAATGATGTTTTTCCATAGGAATTTAGAGGTATTTGCTTTAGCGATCTTGGAAAGGGGTTCGGCCTCTACCTATTTAGTAAAGTAATTAATGGCGACAATTGCAAAACTGGAGTTGCCCATCCTTCTAGGTTTGAGACCTATCAGATCAATCCCCCCATTTGGCAGACGACCAAGGACTTGAAACAACGCTTAGTTCCTGAGAAGGCTATCCCTGAACGATCGTGAAGTGCTGACACTTATCACATCTCTTTTGAACTATTGCGCATCATTTTTCAAGGTGAGTCAATAATATCCTTGTCTTAACACTTTTTGTGCTAAGGACCATCCTCCCAAGTAGTTTATGCACACCTTTTCATGAATTTCTCGGAGCACACAGGTGGCTTGCTCTCCTCTATATGCATAAGAGTAAGAGTAATGAGAAGCCCCGTTTGTATAGTACATCATCTTGGAAAATGAAATGAGCAGCTCATCTTCTTGAGCTTTTATGCCTCCTCTTTTCAGAAGGTAATACTTGGTCCTTGAGAAATCCTATTATTGGCTTCATCCATAGTGGGATATTTTCAACCCATATCACCTTTTCACTTATAGCAGTAGAAGATCTTAGAAGATATTCTATGGGTACCACAATGAACAGTTCAGAATCTTTACCAGTGGCTAATTTTGAAAAAGCGTCGGCATGAGCATTCTATGAATGTGGGATTTGTATCAACTCAAACTTTTAAAAATCTGGAATACGCTCCTTAACTAATTTCAGATAAGCATCCATGGATATATCTCTTGCCGAGAAAGTGCCATGAACCTTGCTAACTACCAACTGGAAGCCGCTAGTGATCACCAGTCTCTTTGCTTGCATTTCTTTAGCCAACATGAGGCCAGCTAGGAGGGCTTCGTATTCAGCTGCATTGTTTGTGGCCTTGAAGCCGAATCTCATGGCACAATTAAGTTTATGTCCTTCTGGGCTAACTAGGACCACTCTATCTCCAGATCCAGTGTCTTTCAAGGAGCCATCAGCAAAAAGGTGCTAAGTGGGAGGTTCGGTGGGTTTCATCTCCTCTTTTATTTCTGAAAAATGGGTGAATTCTACCACAAATTTGCTAAAGCTTGTCCTTTGATAGTGGCCTTCGGTTTGAACAAAATATCAAACTCGCTAAATTCCACAGTCCATTTAAATAACCTTCATGAAGCATCGAGCTTCTGCAGCACTTGCTTGAGAGGGAAGTTGGTCAGAGCGTGGGCCTGGAAATATGGCCTCAATTTCTGGAAAGCCATTACCAAAGAGAGTGCTAGCTTCTCCATGTCTGGATAGCGAGTTTTTGTTGCCAAAAATCTTTGCTTATATAATAAATGGGCAGCCATGACCACCTTCCTCTCTTATGAGAGCTGAATTGATTGCATTGAGGTTACTGTTAGATATTGTTGCAATGGAGTTGGTGAACATCTTGTTGACACACTTTTGGTACTTTGCCCCTGTATTTTTCAACTCAAAGGGCATCACCTTGTAGCAGTAAAAACTCTTGTCTGTTATAAATAACGTATGCTATTCATCAATCGGGAACATCGAATTCTGATTGTAATTGGAGTAGGCATCCATGAAACTAAATAGACAGTGTCCTACTGTTGAATCCATTAATTGATCTATCCGAGGAAGCGAAAAGCTGTCTATGGGGAAAGCTTGATTTACGTTTAAGAAATCCACACACACTCTCCCCTTTCAAATGTGCTTTTTGACTAGGACAAGGTTAGAAACCCTCTTTGGATACATTAATTCCCGGATAAAGCGATTGTCGATCAATTTCTTTACTTCGTCCCTTAAGGCTTCATATCTCTCTAAATTGAGGGCTCTTCTTCTTTGCATGTGAGCTGTAGTCTTAGGATCGATTTTCAAGTTATGGCATCTAAATTTCGGATCAATGTCAACCATGTCTTCATGATTCCAAGTGAAGACGTCCAAGTAGTGCAAGAAACTTTTCAGCTTTTCCTTGACCTATAATGGCAAATTTTTTCCCATCTGTATGCATTTAGAGGGATCTTAGAGATCCACTTGGAAACTTTTTAACTCCTCTACCGGGGCTATGTGAGGCTCACAATCGATGATATGAGGGTCCAGTTCCTCCAAATTAGCTGATTCTTTAGCAATTCTCCCTTCTTCAGGGGATACTTGTGTTTCTAGGACAACCTCTTCCTCAGAGGTGGTTATAACTCCAAGGACCGCCTCTTGTTCAGAGGCATCAATCATTTCGATGTCTCCTCCTTGTTCAGGTTTTTGCCATTGTTTAGAGACGTCAGCCATGTCAACGTCTATCAGGATTACGTTGACACTTTTTGCTTCCACATTCTTAAGGGAATTTGAATAGCATTCCCTTATACTCCTTTGGTCGCCTCTGATCATGGATTTGCCATTCTCCATTGGGAACTTCATATAGAGGTGGTGAATGGATGTAATGAAAAATATTCCTTCAATGCCAGCCTCCCAAGCACTTTATGGTAGGCGGAGTGGTTGTCCACTATCCTAAAGTCCATGAAATGATGAGCAGTTAAGGGTGTTGTTCCCATCTCTATTGGTAGAGTGATTTTCTTCCTTGGGATAATGTTATTGCTAGTGAAGCCATACAATGGAGAGGTCATTGGAGTCAGCTTATGATCAACTTCTATTTTGTCAAATGTGGCTCCAAAGATGATGTTGTTAGAGCTCTCATTATCCACTAACATTTTTTTTAGGCCATTGCGAGCTACAACGTTCCTCATAGTAGGGCATCATAATGTGGATAATGTATGCTAACTGAATCGTTTTGGGAGAAGGTGATGGGTTGAGCCTTTCTCTTGGTGGATGGTCGATTGTTTACTATGAAGCTCGCCATGGAGGAGGTTCCTTGCTTCCCTTGCATAGTCTCTCTGGGAGTTTCTGGATTCTCCCCCAACATATAGGCCTCCAAAAATTGTATCAATATCTCTGATGGGTTCACGACCTGTATTCGCTTAGGGGCTCCTTCTCTGCCTTTGACCATCCCTGGGTCTCTCCACATTCTCTTCCCTTCTTCTAGGAACTTTATCTCTATTGGGGCACATCGGCTCATCATTCTTGGGCTGCTGGTTCACCTGTGAGGAACGTCTTTTTGGAGGTGCCTATTTCTCCATTGATTATTATTCTAGGGGTGCATTAGACTATCTCTACCCAGCAGTGCTATCGCTATAAGAATGATGGTATGTGCAATAGAAGGGCGCTTCGTCCCTATTTTTAGGTTCACCGTCTCATCCACTTCCTCTCCCCATTTGAGGAAAATGTTGGTGGAGTCTGCCTTTGTATATTTCAGAACTAGGATTCACATCCTCATAAGCCAAATTGGGCACTATATTTAAAGTTTCTGTAGTCAACGCCTGGCCTGGATTGAGATAGGTCGTATGTTCGACCTGGTGATCTATCAAATGTGAGGTAGGGCCTCTTCCTCTTTGCTTTTAAGGAGGTGGGAGTCCTTGGTTCGCCCTAGTTCTGCGATTTCTCAATTCTTCATTCATAATTTCACGCCTTATCATTTCCAATAAGACATCATAATTGTAGGGTCTTTATTCTACACATTTCACTAGAAGAGAGAGTTTATGTCCAGTCCTCCCCTTAAGGCTATTAAAGCTTCCTTATCTTTCACTTACACACAGTAGGTCATCTCATTAGTAAAATGTGACAGGAAGCTTTTCAACGACTCACATTGCTGCTGTCTCATGTCCTGTAAGCACTGTAGGCCCTTTACCATCTTTGTTGGTTGCAAAGCGTTTAAGGAAAGTCTTTTTGAAGTCTGGCCAACATCGGATGCTTCTTTCCGGAAGTCTAGTGTACTATACTTCAGCTGCTCTACCTAGGGTTAAGTGGAAAGCTCTACACTTCATGGTAGGAATGACTCCTCTTAAACTCATGTAAGTTTTGAAGCTATTGAGATGCTACACAGAGTCGCCTCTCCCATCATATCTGGGGATCTTAGGAAGCATGAAGTAGTTTAATACTGGGGCATTCCTAATCCATTGTGAAAAAACTAGGTTGTTGACCTATGGTTAAATCTTATGTTTTGATTATAATAAACAAACTATGTTTATCTCTAATTCAAATCTTCAAAATGTTACATGTTGCCAAATTTGAGGTGAAACTATTGGATGAAAAGTTGTTGATCAAGGAAGCTCAAGACGAAAATTGATCGAACACTCATGAAGACAAATTTTGCGTCATTTCAAAATCAAGTAACAAATCAAGTATTGGCGCCAGTTTAATCGAAGAAATTGGAACTAGAAGTTTTTGGCTCGTTTGTATAGGTAAAACACTTTAATTCTTGGCAATGATACATTGAAAGCTCAAGTGATGAATTTCTTATGCAAGATAAAAATTCACATCATTAAAACGTTTGCACGAAAATTATTTTTCAAAGGTAAGATTTTCAACCTAATCTTGGATACTATCAAACCTCACTTGCCTTGAAATATCTAGTAAAAATGTCATGATTTATTGGCTACAAACAAAACAAAACTTTTTAACCTAGAAAAATCTGGCCAGTTGGACGTCCAGTTCGCTAGCAGCAGTTGAATTTTTGACCTTTCTAACAAGCTTCAAAAGGGTATTTTTTGGGTCGTCCGGTTATGAAATTGACGTCTGGATAGGTCATCCGGTTTGGCAGAAAAGTTGGCATTTTCGCTTCTATAAATACCAACTCACCTGCCATTTGTATTGACAACTTTTGAGCATTCAATTGACATTTTTTTGAGCTAAAATTGTATTGATTTCTCATATCATTTATTATCAAATTATTTTGCTATTGAAAAATACTTGATCAAATTAATTCTTGAAAATCATTCCATGCATCAAAGATTTTGACACCTAACACTTGAGCTTCATTCATTACTATCTATTAAAGTGTTAGCCTACTTCTCTTCTTATACTCAACCTTGAAATCATCATTCATTAAGAAGAAAAGATTTCATTTTTAAACTTATTTGAATTGTGGGTCGTTTTGAGATCTCGGAAAAGCTCAACGTTTTAAAAGGATCGGTACTCCTTGCTTGTAAGTTACCGAAAGTTTTGTAAAGGGTTCGATTACACCACAAGTCAATCAACATAATGAAACCGACCTTGCTCATGCCAGAGAGTTTGGTAACGGAGGACGTAGATCATTGCGTTGGATCAAAAATTATACCGTTTGCATTCGCCATCCATCTTTACTTATTGCCTTCGTATTCGGGCTTGCTATTTAAATTACTTATCTTGTTATTACGTGCTTGATTTTAAGTTAATTTCTTGAAAAAGTTTTAAAAACCAATTCACCCCCTCTTGGTTAGCTATTCTTGGGGTTTCAATTGGGGCTAATTAGCACGAAACGTCCCTACTTTCGGGGTTGATTTCGGAAATCTCCATACCTTTCATTTCTTGGCATTTATGCTCTTACCTTCAACATTTTGTGCACTGAACGTCCTGTTCACATGTTTTTGACGATTTTACCCACATTTTGATTTTAGTGAGTATAGATTCTGTCTCCATCGCAGCAGAATGATGAATATCGATTGAGATTGTTATAAAAAAACACAACAATGGAGAAAATAAAGGAAGAAGATGATGAATATAAAATCCGTCAAATGCTTGAACACGAAGAATATATCGTTGTCCTCAAACGATATTTGCATCCTCTCTTGTGGCTTTTAAATGATTGAAATAGCAAATTGTTTGTAGGATTTATTAAACCTTAAGAACACCAAAAGCAAAGTAATTCTTCAATTGAACAAGTGAAAAACTAAGGCTTTGAATATGTGAATAATAAAAAAATTGGCTAATTAGCACGAAACGTCCCTAGTTTTGGGGTTGATTTCGGAAACCGTCCATACCTTTCATTTCTTGACATTTATGCCCCTACCTTCAACATTTTGTGCGTTGAACGTCATTTTCACATATTTTTGACGATTTTACCCCTCATTCAAATAAAACAAAAAGAAAAGAGCAGAAAAACTAAATAATTAATTGCAACTATAACCCCAAATTTTTAAAAACCCATTTCTTAGTCACAAGTTACTAATTTTTTTATCCCCAACCAGCCGCCAACTTTGGAGCCATTTTCAGCTACCTTCCGACCACCAAAACCACTGGATATTGACATCAATGGAAAGCTATTAATCTTCTCTACAATTACCAACCAAAAACTTCCCATAACACCAAATAATTTTGGCGAAATCAACTCTCAAATCCAACCACTCACCTCGATCGCGAACCACCACCGATCGATTGCGCACTTCCCGGAGACTCTAACCATGGCACCATCTTACTCCAAACACCATTTCAACATTATGATTTTATCACAGAAATACAGCCCATCACGAAGGCAGCGCAGCAGGGTCCGAACTTTTCATATTCTAGCACCTTCCGGTCGACCCATGATCTCGGAACACATGGGCTAAACTTCTCTCCACCTGGTGCACCTTTCCCAACCATGGGTCAAGCCAATTTTGCCTGAAACTCGAAGAATTAATCCCAGAATGGTTGGTTGGTTTTCTTCTGATGCAGAGTAGGGTTAGGACTAGTGGAATGGTTAAAGCCCTATACAGAATTCAGATTTTCGAATGGTTAGATTTGAGAGTTGATTTCGCTAAAATTATTTGGTGTTATGGAAAG
>CAIGRL010289498.1:0-13955 GCA_903798325.1 Fraxinus xanthoxyloides
AAATATTTTCTCGGGAAAATTTTACCTATCAAACACTACAAAAGTTGAAAAATGAAAAATATTTTCCATTTTCCATGAAAAATTATGCCTATCAAACGAGCCTAAATAAAAATACATAATGAAGGAATTCTGATTTTTGCAAAAAATTAAATTGATTAATAGAAATTCAAGTTTTGAGCAAAAAAGCAATTTTATTGAGTAAAATGACACGCTTCCCTCTTTTCCGATTTAGTTTGCACGGTGAATAGCAAAAAAATTCAGTATTAAATTTCAGATTTTATCAATCTGACGTTTCTACAAATTTCTAATTCCTTTTCTCCATGAAAAATATTGTGCATAGTTTTTCCCATATAACATCAAATGTTCAAACCAGGCTACATTAACTAGCCTACTATGAAGGTGCGATCAGCAAATTAAACAGAGCTACAATTCCAAAGTGAAGTACGATATCAAATAAAGAGAAGGCACATAATATGTGTTGGATTCTAAATCAAACAGCATTTGATACTGCTGCAAGACAATTTTAATTCCTTTTTTTTTTTTTTTCCAGGAAAAGGATCATTACAGATTTTTATTCACACTTATCTAGGGCACATGTAATGCTGAACAGAAAATAAAATTAGCAAAACCAAGAGAAATTATATAAGGATTTCACTCACCTAGTACAGATGACAATTATTTTTTGAAGTTGAGACTGAATAGACCTCAATCTGAAGAGATTCAGTTTAAACGTCTCAGGGATCATTTCGACCGTCAACTCCTCAACATCACTCACAAGCTTTAACAAACCAAGCCTCAACAGGAGATCAAGCTTTTCTCCAGTGCACTCTGGTTGTTCAGCTTCTACAGAAACATTTTTGAAATGAAATTGTTAAAAATACAATGTTCTCTGATTGAACGTTTCACAAGGATTTTAAAAAGGTCAAAGGAACAGGTAAAGCAAACAGTTCACGGAATGAAGAAAAATTAAAAGCCAAAGTCACCAAACAAACCTGCAACAGTGTTGGGTGGAACATCCAATGTCGATGTCCTTAAAATGGTACCTCCAGTCCGGAGCATTGTAGGAGAAGGTTCTTGACTATATCTTCCATTACTTAATCCCAGAGCTGATAGAGAATCCAAGAGTTCATCCCAGATCTGATCTGACTCCGCCATTACAGCAGAAAGCCATTGCTTTACAAAGGGTAAAGAGCAAGGGCCGTCAATAGGAGATCCATAACGATTGGCAAAAGCACTTCTAAGGTATTCATAACCAGCAGGCCCCTTGATGAGTGGTTGCAACATCTTGATGCGTGCTTTACTTATGTCATGCTTGAGTTCCTGCCAATGATTGATGTATAATTTTAAATCCACACACTTTTAAAAGTTAAATTTTTTATAGCAAAAACTTCCTGGAAGTGAACCAAGACACCAGCAGCATCTCAATTTCATTGGCAAAGCACTCCAAGGGGGAAAACCCATAAAATTTGGTTTGCTCCATAAAGGTCCTAATAACACATCAAGATTCTGAGAAGCCAATGTGTGACACAGATTCTTGCTTAGATTCCAAAACATAAGAAATGTAAAATGCAAGTCAAGTTCTTGGTTCTTAGATCCCTCTCCAGGATATACTGCTCCTTGTGTCTTCACTTTTCCTTCTTTTGCACTTTTTTAGAGCATCCTCATTCTTACTCCAATTCTTTTTCACGAGAAATAGCTTACGTTTTGTCAACGCTAAAATTATATATGGACAATAAAGCTCAAATCCAGCACATTATGTTCTCATAATCGAAGGAATATAACAGCACACATTAGTATGTTCTGCTCAAAAAGAAGTCAACTAGGTGAAACAGCTAATTTTGCCACACATTTTAGGATGGACAATGGACCACCAATACAAAAAGTTGATAAAGTGCAATTGATTCTTCATAAAGCAATATAAATACACCTCTTGGTAACCAGAATGAATTACAGTGTAAAAGGATAACTACAGTTTATAACCTCGACAAGAATCATCAAAAGCTCAACACCAGGAAAAAAATATCATGTAGGAAACTTTAATGATAAAAGGCATTGGACCTGACAACGCACCTGAATCTGCTGGAGAACGTTACGCAAGCCCCTAATCACCAAAGTAGCGAATGAAGCAGTAGACATATCTCTAGCTTGAGAAATTTCATTAAGTTCTTTCAGTAGCTTGTAATGAGTAGATTTCAATTCATCCTCTTTAGCAGGTGCAGAAAGTTTCTGCAATGTGACCAATGCAAATCCCAAGATCTTGCCAAGATATTCCATGTCCAATGTTCTAGATTTCAACACCTAAATAAGGAAAAAATTGAACTAAAATGTGAGAATTTCCAAGTAAAGCTAAATACAAGGAATTGAAAGTGGAGTTGGAAGCTTAATAATTGCAAAATTAAGATTATAAACCTGTGAGAGAATATCCATGTCAATGCTTTGATCTATCTCTTGTCTCCAACTTGAAGGAGCCATTTCAATCAGTTCATCCCGGACTTCTTGTATGAGCTTAAGAACCCAGCTATAATCAGGGTTGTCATGTTTCAAAGATTCCATGACACCATCCCAGAAAGACTTCTCCATTGTGTCTCTCACCTTTCTCTACACAATGACAAAGGATAAAATCAAAATGATGTTACATTATTCTATCTACACCATACGGTTCATAAGCACAGTTAATGAACAAAAATCCAAGGACAGGAACTCTTCGATATATCTTTTTTGGCAGGCGTGACTCAGGGATGGGGAAGCTCAAAGTGACTCATGCTAACCTTGATGCTCCCTAGGTCATCATTAGTGACGTTCAAGACATCCGCAAAACCACTATCAATCCCATGGACAATCTCATTGACAAGCATTTCATTATCCTTTACCAGCCTCGAACTGGTGCTCAGATGATCATCTAAAACACTATGAGTAGCAGAACCAATTTCGCCAAATAAGGAATCATCCCCCTTGGACAAAGAGGGAATAATGTACCCCACCCTATTATGACCTCCCACCACATTATCATCTCTAGAATCACAACTTGGAGAGCTGTGTGATGAGCCAGCAGCACTTGAAAAAACATGATCAGATGAGGATGCCAGTGAACTCCCCAGCACCACGACATCAATAAACCTTGTCCGTGTATCAGAAAGAGCACTTTCCATGCGTTCAAGCCCAGCATTACCACTCAATTGCTGTATTTTCAATTGCAGAAGCTTCAGGTTCTCACTCACCTAAAATAACAAAGATAGCACACGAAAGTCATACCCAGTTAAAAAGGATTTAGCTGAAAGAAAATGACTGAACATAACTTGGGACGGCTCGTACCTGATCAAGGAATACTTTCATGAGTTCGTGATCACCATTATCTCTACCTGGGATCTGCTCGCAAGTCTGTATCCTCAAGGCCTCAAGATCACAAGCAGCTCGTACTAAATCCTCCTCTAAAGATTTGACGTCCTTAACCTTCCACATGACAAAGCAATACAGGTAAGAACACCATGCTTTATCAAATGTTTCCAGCTGGGAACTGAATTTCAGCTGACCAGCAGTCGGCAAGCCTGATTCCTTTAATGTAGACTGAATATGCCCTTCCAAAATAATTCTAACCAATAATTCGAACTCTTTAATGAAGGTTTCTGCAGCCTCAGCAAGATAAGTCTCATTCTCCCCCTTCCCACTGAAAATAACGTCTGGATGTCCTACAATCATGTAAGCACAAAGAAAAATTCGCACTGGATACCTATGTAACCTAGTAGAACCATTAGGTACCACACTTCTAGATCCTATTTTTTTCACCCCTGTGCTTCCAGAAGCATTAGGGGTGCCAACACTTTTGCCTAGCGTTGCTACTCGTTTGAGCAGATGTTTAATGTTCTCCAAATGGAAATTATTATTGGCACTACCAGTTTCCTGTCTAATAGCAATGCGGCTTTCAAGTCGGTCAAGTAAAGTTTTTGCAGTTTGAATGGTAGCGCCAGATTCAATCAGCATAGCAAGCCTCTCAAATGGCATTAAATCGACAGCTTTTCGATTGATTTCCAAAGATGCATATGCTTTTGCCAAGTCATGTGTGGTTCCTTTCAGCTTCACAAACCGCATCCAGCACCTGAAAAACAATATATTAGCCTCTGTTGGATAATAATATATAAATGGTTTATAGATAAAACAAACATTAATTTCAACCACATATTCATAACTACTACTCATTATTATCCACACATTTCGTGGGAGCCACTATGATTCCTCTTTATAAACCGTTTATAAATTTGCCAAACAGAGGCTTAGTTGTCATTCTGATACATTCATTTATCCCAGATGTGGAGGGTTACATAAATCATAAATATATAGCTTTACACTAGATCTGAAAACAAGCTCAGTCGGCCACATACTCGTCCAGTATCTTTAAGAGCCAATGTAAGATAACTTCCCTCTGGCTCAACACATCACACTCTTCATGCAGCTCAAGCGGCTTCACAAATTTATTCAAATCCTAATTTTAGAAAACGAAGCATTTTAATATATAGTTGAAGCAAACATAATATTAGTCCATTCATAGATTCAAGTCAATTTGACAGAAGAACTAAGTGCTGATAAGAGAAGATGATGAGAATGAGACGAGAAAGAAAAAAGGACAATTAAAAGCGAGTTCAACTGATCTACAGAATGGACTTTGGGTTGTAAGGAGTGGAGAGACGACGAGCAAAAGAATGTGAAGTCTCTATCACAAGGGCCTAAATCTTTATTTTTTCTGAAAGCGATAAGCAGTCCAGAAAGCTTGAACAAGTGCCGAAAAAAGAATCTAAAATCACAAAAACACTGGAGTGAGACACATTTCAGACAATCGAGCACATAAACATTCACATATATGATACAAACATGGACATGCAAGAATCTTAGCGTTTATATACCTTGCTAGCTTACTTGACAGACGCTCCCCATGCTTGATCATTTCTGATGAGACCCGACTTGGGAAGCGCGCACTTGCCCTCTTCCTTAAGTACTCTGTCCTATGTCTCTTGGCCTGGCATTTGGAAAAAGAAAAGGAAAAAGGACAGAATCCCAAAGATGTTAAAAGGGGAAAATATATATGCAGAAGTGATATATACTGTGTGAAGAAATGCATTTTCCTGAATTTCCAAATAAAAGAATACCCTCTGCAGCCGATCTTCCAGTTCCTCCTTCAATTTGTTTCTCACTGTCTCCCGTTGACTGCAGATAGAGTTAGCTACTCGCAGAACCTTCAAGGACCTAGCACGTGCCCTAGATTTCTCCGCTTCCAATAATCCTAATCGTTTCTTCTCAGCAGCAGCACGCTTCTGGTGAATAGCTGCTCGAACACACTCCTTATACTTGCTCTCCTGATTCAGCTTTCTCGTCAAGGACTGTACAGCCCTTTCTCTCTTTGCTGCCCTGTGTTGTCTACAAACTTTTAGAAGCACCATTCGGTTTACCTCTGCCTGATGCACACGTGATTTCACTTTCACCCCAAGCTCATTGCACTTTCTCATGAAACCCATTTCTATTCCGTTTTTAGCAGCTTGCCGCAGCTCGTCCATTCTAGCCAAGCGAACCTTAATATCGTTTAGGATGCTCAACCTGATTGTATAGCATCAAAGGAATATAAAAAAGATTATCATTTTCATATTTTATGCTCAATTGTTTCCTACTATAATCTAAAGTAAAATATATATATACATATTTTTTCATTTTACTTGTTCAAATTCAATTGGTAATATTACCCTAGCACCTTGGTCCAAAAAATCAGGACCAGAAAAAGGGAATGTATTGAAAAAGAAATTACCTCTTCTGCTCAGCTGCATTAAGCTTGGTTTCAAGTTGCCCACCTGTCACTTTCTCTGGCAAAGATGAGCATGCACGAGATATTGTCTTTGTTCTTGCTTTGCTTGATAATGACGCATAGAATTGCTGCATTCCACATACATTACCATTTAAGTTGGGAGCTCTATGTATGTCAAAAGTTGCAGAAATAGACACATTAGTATTTATATTTTAGTAATATAGGCATTGTGCCAGGAAAATTTTACTATTGATAAGAGTAAATTTCAACAATTAACGTAGCTATGTCAACATCCACTTCGTTCCAAAAACTTCGAACAAGCTTTACTAAATTTGTAGCCCATTATGTACAAAAATTAAGTTTAAATGAGATGCAGTAGATAAAGATTTACATAAGCTCATTGACTCAAAGCTCCAATAGCGAAAATTGGGTAAATATGGTAAAACAATCTATGTTTTTAGTTAATATCAACCAAGAACTTAACCAAATATCATCTGTTTGGCTAAATCAAACCTATTTGAGGTTTAATAAAATATGAAACTCTGCCCTCACGTCTACACGTCTCTTTGGTTTCTCAGTCCACATGCCAAACTCCAGTCAAATCCTGTCCTGCTTAGGATGGTTCCGCATGACCAAGAACCGAGCTGCAATTGCAGCATAATGCCATAGATTCTCTCCTTAAAGGGGTCCCCAGATTTTCAGTCTTGTCTAAATAATTAGTCTCCTTTCTCTTCTTAAACCGAAAGAACTAGAAATCAACTCAGTTGTAAATTTTCGTTCAATAATTTAACATTCTTAATGCGCCTTCATAGTATCATTTTGTCATTTCAGATCAGAAGAGTCAAAATTTAGTTATTGCAATTGATATTTACGAGTTCAAAATGATAGTTTTTCCAATGAATATTTAAGTGCATGATAAATAACAGAAAACAATACTCAATCTCTTTCAAAGAAACATTGGGAGGAAATCATACTACGACAAATACATGAAACATAACAAAAAATTGATTCAGCAAGCTGAATTTTTCGTGGAAACCTCAATATTGCAACTACATATGCACACAAACTATGATGCAAAATCACTTTCAAAACTCTTTTTTTCTCAAATTCATTTTCAATTACACATTCTCACGATAAAATATTTTGCAAGTAAACCCAAAACATTTACCTACTTTTTAAAAATGCGATCTTCAAAAAAACACTATTCCAAAACCCATTTTGCCCAACAAAAGGAAAAAAACTCTATTTAAGAAGGAATTATAATGAGCGAGTTGGCGCGGCCACCCGTGTTGGCTCCGCCCGAATTTACAGGTTGGGAAGGAGGGCATTGGGCAATCACCATTGTTACGGGCAGCTGAAAGAGCTTAAATAGGTATTTGGTGGGGATTAAAATTAAATTTTTAGTAAATTGTGATAGAAGTTTTTGAAATGCGATGTTGAAAACCTGTGAAACCCAAGAAAGATATGGTTAATATTGATTATTCAACTTTGACTTAGATTAAAATCTGATTTTAATCCGAAACAAACAAGGCCTAAGAATCAAGGGAGAGAGAGTAAGATGAGTGTTGGATTTGGACCAAAAAAAAATTTGGCATTTGGGCTTTTTTGAAATAGGCCCATTAATATTATCCATTGATCCATAGCCTATATAGGTCATATGCCGAACTGATTGCAAATTTGCAAGCATACATGGAAGACTTCAAACCCTATTCTCTCTAGACTGCGCAACCCAATCCGATGCCCAAGTGTTGGAGTTGGGACCTGCTTGCCATCGAGTCGCTGACATCGACCTCCGCCATGGTCTACCGCCGATGTGAGCTTTTCTTCTTCTTTTTTGTTTTTGTTATTTTTGTTTCATCATTAAAAATTTAGAACAAGTTAAAACAGAAGAATTCTGCCGCCCTCCGCCACACCAATTTTCACTTTCCCCTCTTGCAGTTTCACTAGCACCATTCTGCTTTTTGCAATAGCACCATTCCTAGTTAAGTTAATTATTTTCCTGTCTTATGTTCAGAAAATATTAATCGATTTGTAAGTTGATAACTTCTATGAGAATACCAGCATATTAACTTTTCTTTTTATCATTTTTACAGTTGAAAGCGGGTCGTTAACTTCCCGTTGTTTATATAGCAATTCATAAGGTCATTTGAACAGATGCTAAGCCAATAATAATACTAGCACCTAGTTCGAAACATTTATAAATATTATTTAATTAAATATTAATAAACGACCTTGTTATTACAGGTCAATGATCAACGGTTAATGACGGCCCCTAGCTGACCAACGATCCCGGATCAGCCACTGCATTTAGCTTTTAATTTTTGGCAAAACAATTATTACAAAAACACAATTTATCCAACGCGAAATCTGCATACAACGCTCAAAGTACAGAAAGCATTCGCTGGACTTCTCCATGAATAAAGAAAAGGTTATCTGAGTACATTCTGTTGTTGCTTAAATATTCAATCTTTCAGAATGTCAAACAGCACAAGTTTCTTCAAACCATAAATAAATCGGCCTAATTCTGCATTTCTCTATTAATATAGACACACATGCCCCTTTATTAATAAAGTTTAAGCCTAAAAACTTGTTTCCTTTCATACTTTATTAGTTTTCTTCCATAATTTGGTTTTCTTTCCAAATCTTTTACCAAAATACAGAAACTTCAAGTAAAAACTGTCTCGATCTCAAATTTCGATTTTTTAGAGAAAAAGATTATGGTACATTAAACTAGAGCTGAAACTAGAAGGAAGAGAGAAAAAAGAGAGAGAGAGAGACAACATACTTGCCGGCGTAGATTAGCATCACGGAGCTTGGCGTCAATATCTTGAGCAGAAACAGGAGGGCTTTTACACTCCAGAAGTCGGCGCCGGAGTCGACTTGGGAGTTTCGGAGTATTAAGGGGCTGTGACGACGCCGTATGGTCGTCCGTCAACGAAATATACAATGCAGTTCCGTCCGATTTGATTTCCGACGTCGACATTGCCCTTAACCAGAATTCAGATCGCAAATTGCGCGAAGAAGGATATATTTTGTGCCAATTTAAATTAATGATTGTTTGAATAATTCTTCTCTCCCCCCGCTCTATTTATGGACGCGATCATGGAACTGAAGCGAGAAATTTTGCTTATTCGCTCAAATTCTAGAAGCGCCTAATAAAAGTGTCTTTTTTTTCCTTTTTCTTTCCCAATTTCAAACAATGGTTTTCTCCATTTTTTTTTCTAAGGTAAATTGTATCTAAAGCCCTCAACCTTTGACAAGTATATTGTTTACGTCTTCCCACATAACAGTTTCCAACCTTTTATCCTTGTGACAGCATTAGTCGAAACTTCAACTTGAAATCATAATATCAAATTCATGACTCTAAATTGTATACTTTTTCAAGTCTTAAGAGATACACCCACCACAACAATCCCACCCTGCAACCACTACCCCACCCGAAATTCAAACACCACCGGCTGCCACCCATCACAATGATTGATGTCGATGGTCACAAATTCAAATTTTCAAGCTGGAATGAGAATATGGAATGTTACTGAAGTCGAAGAGGCTGATGTTATTAAAAATTATAAATTCAATTAAATATGTCATTAAAAATGAAGTTCGATTAACTTTTTTTGAAACGAAAAGTTTTACTAACAATAGTAAAACATTACATTTTTCAACATCTTTTTACAAACACCTAGCAATATACCTCGAATTTTCTAAATACGATCAATTTTGTCATCTAATCTCTTTAGTTCCTCAAAAACTAGTTGATCTACTTTCCAACTTGAGAGCGGAAAACAAAAATCGTGAGTCAATTCAAATTACGAAGATCGTTCATCACAACTACTAAAAAAATTACTATCGTTATAAATACATTTTAAAAGTCCACCTAAACCTCAAAATTACATTGTTTTCTTGGAATCCCTCCACTACCATCAACACCACCAAATTTCAATTTCTATTCACATAATCAATTGCATTCTAAATGAAGTTGGGTTTTAGATCTTGGTGTTTATATCTACTTTCACATATTTATTTTCCTACCATCTTCATTGTTTATGTGTGCTCAATTTTTGTCTTCGTTCTCACTTTTCTTGTTCATTTTTGGTATTTCTTTTTGTTGGGTTTTGGTTCTCACTTATTTTCAAAACCTCTTCATTGTTATTGCATGCTCGATTTATGCTTTTATTGTCATCTTTTGTTGTTCGTTTATAGTATTTCTTTTCTGATTTAAAAAATTGTCTTTGATTATTGTGATTTCTATGCCTTGATTCTATTGGTTATGGTTCTGGGGTTGGCAGTTGGTCATGGGTGGGGAAGTTTTGGTGGTTGATGACTGGATGTAAGTTGCGATTGGAACGAGCTTGAATATTCAATTTTTTATAGATATTGTTCTTTTCCTTCATTTACACTTATGGCTTAATTTATGGTAAGGAGAAGATAAACATTTTACCAAAAATATGACGTTTTAATAGTTAAATAGACGATTCTCGTCAGTTGAAGATGATACTTGCACACTTTTTGAAGATTGAGGATTTGAGTGCTGCAAATGATAAGTTAGAGACCTCAACTTCACATCCGCCTAAGGTTGGAGACTCCATTGGAATTTATCCTTTTCTTTTATAACGTTAATATTCTTTTACAGTGTCCTCACGTGACATTATTTCAAAGTTCTTTTTCTTTCTTTTCAAACATACCACATGTACCGAAATTGATGACAATGGAGGATGATCGAACATTCAAAATAGGAAGCCCATTTTTTTTGGAATTTTTTAATCACGAGAGGCCCGTACGCATGTGAGAGATTGTCAACCTCTATTGTCATACATTTATGTACAATATCCCCTTTTTTTTTCTTACCCTCTGTTTGATTTTAATCAAAAATTAGATTCAACAGTAATTTTTTATTATAAAAATTCCTACAAGAAAGCACAATAGACAAAAATCATGAGAGAGACAGAACACCCGTTGAAATGACTTTTTACATATTCCATCCTTTACTTTTGCATCGAAATTACAAATCTAGCCTGATATTCATTCTCCCCCCCAAATTAAATCAAATCCCTTTGAAGTACTGAGCAACTGTTTAGTAAAATTAAAATTAAGATTCTAATTTAAATTAAAGTTATTATTAGTTTTAATCACGTAATTTATGGATTCCACAACTTTTTTACTATATATTTTTTCAATTTATATTAAAATTTTCTAAAAATCTGTTTTGAATTTCTACGAATTGTAACACAGTATTTTTGGGGTAAATACAAAACGTAAAATGAAAGCTAAAACGTAGGAGGTAGAAAAGTCAAATCCAAAACAACATTTTCCTAACATTTTTCAATCTTTCACCGGATGAGGGCCCACATAATAATTTGAATTGAAAATGAGCTTTGCTTTTCCCATTCTTTAAAAAAATAATTTACATATCTACTTTCAATGACACATTTATATAATTAAATATTATACACGTAAATTTTAAAAATTTCCTATTTTTTAATCATGTATTTTTCAAAAAATTCACTATTCAACACAATGTTTTTCCTAAAAAAATTACCATCAAACACGGGTTTGAGTTTTCTGAATTTTAATGGGTTTGACACAGAGACTTAGCCCTTGTTTGGTATATATTAAAATTTTAATTATTATTTTTTACTCATTTTTAACTACACATTCTTTAATAAAATAATATTTTTGATCACATCAATAACTTTTCCTTCTTTTTTAACTATACATTCTCCATCAGTATACTACTCTAGAATATATTCTTCTAAAATAATATGACTCAAACACACCCCTAATGTAATTCAAAAAATGATTGTGATATTTGCATAAAGCGACATGACATTATATCTACAAGGGGAGGTAAATATGGAATGTAAAAGGAAAGCTAAAAAGTAGGATGTAGAATGTCAATTCCTAAACAGCGTTTTATTAACATTTTTCAACATTTCACCGGATGAGAGAGCCCACCTAATAATTTGAGCTCATGTTTGGTACATATTAAGATTTTCATTCTCATTCTTCTACTCATTTTTAACCACATATTTTTAATAAAATAATATTTTTCATCACATCAATAAATTTTCCTTCTTTTTCAACCACACATTCTATTGATCTACTATTCCAGAATACATTCTTCCAAAATAATATGGCTCAAACACACCCTCAATTGAGAGTAAGCTATGTTTGTCTCACAACCTTTCAAATCATATATTTTTCAAAAATTCACCAACACAATGTTTTCCAAAAAAAATGACCATCAAACAAGGGTGGGTTTTTTTCTAAATTTTAATGGATCTGAAACATGGGCTTAAGGAAATTCAAATAAGAGTTGTGCTATTTATAAAGGATCACGTGACAATATATGGTAAATATGGAATGTAAAAGGAAAGGTAAAAAGTAGAGGTAGAAAAATCAATTTCAAAACAGTACTTTTTTTTTAACATTTTTCAACCTTCCACCGGATGAGGGCCCACAAAATAATTTCAATTGAGTCCTCGTTTGTTTCTGATTAAAATTCTCATTCTTATTCTTCTACTCATTTTCAACCACACATTGTTTAATAAAATAATATTTTCTATCACATCAATAACTTTTCTTTCTTTTTCAACAATACATTCTCCATCAATCTACTATTCCAAAATATTTTCTTTCAAATTAATATGTATTAAACACACTCTGAAAATAAACTTTGCTTGTCTCAATCGGATTTTAAAATCCTCTCTTTAGAAATGACAATTATCGTAATGGGCACAATGGGATTTTAGAAAGGTAAAAATTCACAACTGTAAATATTTCAAAATACAATTTCAAAAATATCAAATTTGTGAAAATTTTCGAAAATAGGTAATCACATTTGTGATCTATGATAAATATTATGACCAATAATTTAACTAAACAGGTATGATTACAATAACACACAATTTGTAGTGACGGTCACATAACAAACCACACAGGTCACAACCACATAAAACACAATTTATGGGTCTCAATCATAGTTATTGTTGCTTCAAAAAATGTCAAGAGATGCTAGACCCACTCGTCCATACGTAACCTAAATCCAACACGTTGATGCTGATCGACGGTCAGGATAGCTCCAAAGTTTGAGCGTAGGAGGAGTTCAACGACACGAGACATCACTATTGTACAATAAACAAATCGATAAAAAAAAAGATTTGTAACTGTATTGTAATAAAGATGCAAGAATGAGAGAATAATATTGATCCAAATATTTAGAATTGCATTAGCCTTCAATTGTTATATGGTGGAAGTATTTATAGTGTTACAAATTAAATGGTGACATTTGGATCAAATTACACGTGGCCTCATCTCCGAGACCGAGGTCCAAGTCCTAGCCATCACTACATTGGTCTTCTAGCCTTACAAAGCATTAAATGCTCTTACATTTCACAAGACAAGATACAAATATACTTTTCTCAAAGGGTCACATCAATCATTCATAACAAGATTATCATAATTAGTAAATCCGTGCACGTGGGCCATTAAGCCTCGAATCCATAGTGTCTCAGAGTGGCAGGGCCTCGACTAATGGGCCTCAGTTGACACGTTGGAGGACAGCAAAATGCGTCCTGGTTCGATTGGGCTGGTCCCACTGCCCAGATATGGCGTTACATGGCGCTCCTATTTGTGAGTCATAACAATAGTTTCCCAAGTTTATGCGTGATTATTTATGTTATGTGTGGACTTTAATAATAAGGTTAGAGAATTTTGAAATTTGTGGTGTGACAGTTATAAAACTCGATCGGCCGATCGGATCAGAAAATCGACGACCCTAGCCCTTGACCGGGCATAGCAGATTAATTTGATAGAAATTTGTTTGACTCGGTCAAAAAGGAGCTTTGGTCGAGTTAACTAGTGCGATTGACCTGTCTGCCATGGTTTTGAAATCTTTTTTCAAAATTTGACTCTAAGAGTGTGTTTTCATTGTTTTGAGATGAAAAATATATTTTAGAAAAGAAAATATTTTTATTATTTTGAGGAAAACGAAAACCTAATCCCCCAAAGAACCCAAACTGACATTTTCTATGAAAAATAAATGCAATCAAATGCACCCTAAGGGAATTGAACCTGGAAGGAAAATTATGGGTTCCTTACCGCTGGAACACAAAGTGCTTTAGTATTATTTATGTACAATAATTTATATCTATCTAATTAATCATTTATA
>CAIGRL010289522.1:0-13148 GCA_903798325.1 Fraxinus xanthoxyloides
TTTTAACATTTCTTACAAATGATCTACACCAGTTTTATTAGCTTGTGATAAACCAAGCTTAATAAGCCCTATTTTCAATCTGCAAGTAAGCAATTAATTAGTCTCCTAAGAAACACATTTCCAAATCAATTGTACAACGCCCATTTTCTTGTTTTAACGGCAATCTATTGCAGACAAGATTAAAACACGAAGAGGAGAACATAAATGATTTTGTAATCAATTCATATAACAGACTAACAATCATAATTAAAACTATGATAAGAGATTCATAACTCCAATAATCTCCCAAATATATATGTTCAAATTGAACATAACTCCAATTAAACATAACAAAATACCAATATAATATTTCAAACTTTCAGTTTCCAATTAATCAATTAAATAGCTATATATATGTTCAAATTACTTATAATCTCCAATTAAATAGCGATATATATGTTCAAATTACTGAAAAAGAAAATGAGAAATCGATTAACCTTGTTTTGCAGCCAATCGGGCCAAAATCATCAAGAAATATATCCAGCTAGTCGAGAACTTTAGGCTTTAAAAACCCTCTAGCTTCAACAAACAAGAAATCAACATGGCAATCAGCATCAACATTCAACAATACGCTACCAAAATATACTCGAAGCAAGTAACGTAGATTTTACAAATACAAAAAAGGAGAAGGTCACAGACAGACTCCTAGGTTGCAATGCACGCGCCGGCCATCACAGTCGCAGAGGCTGAGTTCGTAGTTCGCAAGTAGTAACTCGCATTCGCATTCGTAGCCCGCAGGGCTGCAACCAACACGAGAGTTTTCCTGATTCAGCTGCATTTGGAACGTAATTGGTGTGGGATATTGATAATAGTTTAATGGGCTTGGACCTGGTAATTGGTTTTGAAATTAAGATTTGGGCCTAATTTTTTTTTTAAAAAAAAGAGGCCCAATCAAAAGGTCCAAGACTTCAAAACAAAAAAACCCAAATTGGAACATGTTCATCTTCTTCCACAAATCATACGGCGCCTCTCCGCAATTCAACTATTCAAGCTTCTAGGTTCTGGCTCAGATGCTCGACGACAACTGAAGCTCCCGGCGGATCCAACACGGGCGGCCGCGGGGGCTGGCCAGGTGCTGGATTCGTCCCTGCTCGTCGGGTACTGGGTCCGTCACTGTTGATAGCACCAGCCCTTAAAACTCGTATGATTTTCAACAATGAACCACCGGGGGTTTCAATCCTCGTCTCATTTTTCATTGAATATATTTCTTTATATTCATTTTTGCTCGGATTGATATCACAAAATAAAGGGGAATGGCTCGGTTATCTCACCCATTGTAGTTGGAATAATAAAACTGATATAAATGAGTTCTGAAAAATGAAAAAAAAAATACATTTTAATGATAGCCTCATCCCAATACGTATGATATGTTGATTGTCATGTCGACCTCCATTATCCTTTCAAGGTCTATCTAAAAGTGTCACGTGCTTCTTGATCGTAATTATTTTTTTTAACTGTCTATTGTTCAAAAATCCTTATTTGAACAATTTATACCATTTATTTATGGCATTTTGATATCTAATATTTCAATTCTTTCGCATCTGAACAATAACATATTGTTCCATGTATGAGGAACAATATCTTTCGAGCTAAGTTATAATTCATCCTGCAAATGTCATATTTTTCTCAACAGTGTAATTTAGCCTAACAAATAAAGAGTTACTATTAACTTTCCCATCATTTTGATAATTGTCACATATAATGCGCAAAAGTGTGTCCGCATCCCCTTTAATTGATCGAGGAACAAGAAAGAATTTTTCAGAGCAACTGGAGCCATAAATTAACTTTTTTCATACGAACATTCAATATATGTATCTGTCTACATAACTAAAGGGATCACCGCCATTGAAGACACTCAACACTTATTCGATTCAAGACATTCTTAACTTAGCAAAACATGTTTAATATTTCGACACCCATTTTCCTCAGAAAGCACACGTAAAAAATTCAAGAAGCTCTCGTTCATTTACAGCTCGCTATGCAAGTTTCCCCTCAACTCCATGTTTCCACCATTAATAAATGAATCCTTCATGAACATTTCGAAATTATATACAAAAGGAAAAAAAATCAAATCCCATAATTATTTCTTTCTTTAAACGACTATTATTATTTTGTCAAAAAAAAAAAAAATGCATATATGCCTATAAAAGAAAGAAATGGTTGGTATTATTGCGTAGCCCTAATTTTATCAGCTGCCGCGTTCATTGCCGCCTCACGTTCGTTATCACGTTCCTCCCATCCGAAACCCCAAAACCCTGAAACTTCATAATATTAATATATATTCATGCCCAACGTGCATTTTTATATATGTATGTTTATGTATATTTGCACTGGATTTAAATTATAGCAATAATTTCATTGATTCGTGGTATCAAGATCCAAGATTTGTTGATTTCACAAGGTATTTGTTTTAATTTACATTTGTTGTATCAGTGTTCATTCTTTTTATTTGGCTGTTGGAATTAGGGGCTGATCTTGCATTTTCTGGATTTTTATGCAGTTCTTATTTGGAATTTGAGGGTTTTTGACAGACCAATCCGAGGGCTCTTCAAATGTTCAAATTTTGATTGAGAAAAATCAGTTAAAATTCATCGAATAAATTTGCTCTGAAAATCTTTGTTGGAGATGTCACTTTTAACAAAAAGCGAATCGATTCAGATTCGGGAGGTTTGGGCTGATAATCTGGACCAAGAATTTGCCCTAATTCGTGATATTGTCGATGATTACCCATATATTGCCATGGATACTGAGTTCCCGGGTATTGTAATCCGACCCGTGGGAAATTTCAAGAATTCCAGTGACTATCATTACCAAACTTTGAAAGCCAATGTTGATTTACTGAAGCTGATTCAGTTAGGACTTACATTTTCGGATGACAAGGGAAATTTGCCCGCTTGTGGAACAGAAAAGTATTTCATTTGGCAATTCAATTTCCGGGAATTTAATCCAAACGAGGATGTATTTGCCAATGATTCGATTGAATTGTTGCGCCAGAGTGGCATTGATTTCTCGAAGAATATTGAGAAGGGCATTGATGCCAAGCGATTTGGGGAGCTTTTGATGTCATCAGGGATTGTTTTGAACGATAATGTGTACTGGGTGACTTTCCATAGTGGCTATGATTTCGGGTACTTGCTCAAGCTCTTGACTTGCCAGAGCTTGCCTGATACACAAGAGGGGTTCTTTACTATGATCCACGTGTATTTTCCTGTGCTTTATGATATTAAGCATTTGATGAAGTTCTGTAACAGTCTACATGGGGGTTTGAATAAGCTGGCCGAGTTGTTGGAGGTGGAAAGAGTCGGGGTTTGCCACCAGGCGGGTTCGGATAGTTTGCTCACATCTTTTGCTTTCAGGAAGTTGAAGGAGAACTTTTTTAGTGGTTCCCTGGAAAAATATTCCGGAGTGTTGTACGGTCTAGGCGTTGAGAATGGACAGAATACAAACTGAGGATAGGGGAAAAGGTGAAATAAAAAAAAAAAAGTGAAATCATAGATAATGTACTACATTGTGTGGGCATGTTTACAAGGATGCCACCCTTCTTTGTATAATCTTGAAGTAAAAGTTTGTTTATTTAATGAAATATTTCGTAATGTTTACAAGGATGCCACCCTTCTTTGTATAATCTTGAAGTAAAGGTTTGTTTATTTAATGAAATATTTCGTAATATTGGAGTTTTATATCTCCTGCTGCTCTTTGTTGTTGACATATTTTTCATATTTCTGCTTCAAGATTTATTGTTATGGTTCTTTAGATCAAGAAAACCCCAATCAAAACGTTAGATTCTTGTTCAGGTTGAATTTGGGAATTCTTGGTTCTCGTCCATGTTTAAGACATGATTTTTCGTTGGATAGTTGGAATTTGGAAACATGCTGTTGGATTGTGAGTGATATGCAATGTGCCAAGGATCAACGTTTTTTTTTTTTTTTTTGGGGTACAACCATCAAAATCCATGTGCCAAGGTGAAGTCAACATTACTTTTGACAATCAAATCTACATAAAATTTGGAGAAATGAATTTTAATTTTTCAAAGGAATTGACATTCAGAACCTTCTCAGCCGACAGTTCATGTTCTCGAGGTTAATTTTATTTTCATTTTTTCACCTTGGAATGCTGGACTTGGTTGGATTTTATGATCAGTCGACTGGTTAGTTTTAAAGGCTCGAGTGCCCAGATCAACGGATTTAGACATGCAACTTGTATTTTTGACGTACACGGTCAAGAACTCAAGATGCCTAGTTTGAATAGGCCTATTCATCTAAACAAACTGAAGAAATCATAAATCGCACACCATGGTGAAAAAATCTGTGCCTGGTGCTTCTTTGAAGCAGTAGACGCTGCGAACTCTCGTCACAAAGTGAAACAACTAAGCATTATAACATCCCGCTTTTGATTTTTAAGTCGGCATTTTGCACTAGGTTTCTCATACTTGTTTTTTGTCTGTTTTTTCACCTGAAGGCCGTATGACTGTCTCTCTAAACCATGAACCGGCCCACCATCATACACAAAGCCAAAGCAAAATAACCATGTTTGGACGCTAGTTCATTTCTCATGCAAAGAAAAGAGAGTGCATCCAGTGGCAACAGAGGTAGGATAATAGAGTGGAGACCACACATAATTGGTTCACGACATTTGAATATGAATGCAGCATACTTCTCTCCGTTTTTCCTTTCTTATCACGTTCAAAACATGCAATTGCCAAGAGCGTTTAGTATATTTAACAGATTACGGTAATGTAACTAATAATTTATATCTAGAAATAAAAATATCACTCAGGCTCCACAATACAAAGCAACGATTAACAAGATACCAAATTCAAATTCTCCAGTGTTCAATCACAAAGCACTAAATTCTGTTTTAATGAAAAACAGTACATAGTCTCGCATAGTCTAAATAAACATGGGACAACCTCACAGAGTACAAAGACTACAATTGAAAATGGTGGGGCAATCCTGTCCAATTTCAGCTCCTTCGACAACTATCCAAACTTCCCTCTCCAGCTGCTTCCTAGCCACAAATAAAAGAAAAGGGAAGAAAATTTTGATTAGAGATATTTCTTATAAAACCAGACTTCTTCACATCTTCATGTGAGTCAAGGATGCATGCACATAAAAATAATCAAACACACCACAATAGACACCCTGGGTACATATCTCAACTTTCATCGCATTTTCTTTTACTTGAATATGAAATTAGAGCGTACGCGCGCGCGCGCATAGAGAGAGAGAGAGAGAGAGAGAGAGAGAGACCAGAACTCATCTCTTGCGCTTGAGAGTCTTCAATTGCTTGAAGATGTAATTGATGACTTCCTTCAGCGTGGCTTTCCTATTTTCCTTGTAGTTCCACAGCTCAGGAACCACATACCGACCACTTGGGTTGTATTCATTCATTTCACGGAAGGCTTTAGTAACTGCATCATAAATTTCGTCCCCCCATTCATCCTTAAGGTTTCTTAGCAATTCATCATCTTCATTCAATATTTCCTATATAGTTCAGCAAGACATTAATATATAATACTCAAATAGTTCACTGCCAATAATACATCAAGCATAAAGGAAAAGATACCACCTTCGAATCCTAATTCATGTTAAAACAAAATTCAAAATAATAAAAAATTTCAATAGGAATAATAGGGCGTTAATATCTTGATTTAAGTCTCCACAGATCTGATAGACATTTAAGCCTGCTGAAAGTGAAGAATTTTGAAAAATATAGACAGAAACAAGATCAGATCATTAATGACCTACCTGAGGATTTCCCTTGTCATCTGTGGTGACTTTGACTGGGTACCATTGAGGATTTTTCAGTTTTTCTTGCCACAGGGAGCAAAGTTCAAGGGCCTTTATCTCAGCTTCTTCAGGTGGGAATCTCAGATTGCATGCATTCTTGAACGCTTTCTCATCGACTTCTCCCATCATCTTTAGCCCAATATTAACGCGACTGCTACTTAGCATCTCGCGCAAACTCTGAAAGTAAATAAGACAAATGGAATTATTCATGGCATGGTGACTAGTTAATGACCCTGAAAGTAAAAAAGACAAAACTGGAAATATTCATGACATGCGGGACTAATTAATGACTACATAACTGGCAAGAACGTATCAATTAGGAGCCACCTCACCCACTACTATGCTATCTGAGTGATCTTTTCTGCACTGCATTATCACTTATACAGCACTTAAACCCTTGTTGAACCATTACAATCTCACTAATTTAGTATCCCACTATAACCATGCTGCAAGCTAGAAGATTTGATGACAATGAAGATATCATACCGTTATTAATTCTTTACGAGCCAGTTGTAGCTCGTCATTACTAGTGCGCTCCTTCACAGTCAATTGTAGATTTAAATCTTCGAGATTATCCATTTCCTCAATTTTCTCCTCCAGCTGCTCATTCATCTCCTTTATCTTCTTCTGGACAGCTGCATCATCTTTTCCCAGATGCTTCATCACCTCTAGTTTTCCTTTTAATTCTTCAATTTCCATTTCTCGTTTTTGCTTCTCATCTAGATTCTTTTCTAACTCGAGAACCTTTTTTAGAGCTTCCTCTTTCTCTTTCTGCATATTATATATGTCAAAAGTATATTGAAAAGTAATAGAACTTGCACTCATAAGTAATGATAAATATGTAAATAAATGTGGCATACTAGCATGCACCTAATGGAGGGAGAAAAGACACAGCATTAAAGGCACACCTTATGTTCTTCTGCTAGCCTCAGGACATTTTCATCAGCTTTTCTCTGCTCCTCCGAAGCCATTTGAAGTGCATTATTTCTCATATCATTCTGACAAAGACATAATTTTAGCATGACGTGATAATCACCAATTAATTTTCATTTACGGCGTCATAGCTAGAAATAATTCATCAGCTATGACCTTTCACATGATTTAGTATAAATAATGAATCACCTTTTTTTTCTCCTCTTCAAGTTTCAGTCTCTCGCGTTCTGTCAAGGCCTCACGTTTGTTCAGTTCTTTACTCCACGAATCAAGTCGTCTTTTCTTGTTTTCCAACTCTATGTTTAACGTCTCCTGTTCATCTAAAACTCTCCTTACACGCTCCCGTGAATCACGTTGCAGCTTCCTTGTTTCTGAAAGAACGTGACACTCAGAAACACATTAATTACTATCAAAACCTGGGATAAAGAAAACTTAGTGTATCGATCATTTTATGAGTGATCTAATCAATCGTATGCTATGGAGAGGTTTCCTTAGAAAATGTCTATCAAGCAGAAAAAGTTGTGACTTGTTGGATTCCATGGCAACAAGAAATGACATGGTTAAGTAAATTAATCAAGTTGAGAACTAAAACATTTTGAATTGTAAGTAAAAACTTAAAACTTTAAGCTACCAGGGAGGAGGACAATTTCCTATAATATCAAGGACATAAATAGTTACCATCTGTGCAGAAATCTAAAATAATGCAATATGAGATCAGAGGTGAACGACAAACCTTCATCGAAACGACGGTGAAGTATGTCTTTCTCTTGAAGCATCCTACTAAGGGACATTGCCTTTTCATTGTACTTGATCTGCAAGTGATCCAGATTTTCATTTTTCATGTCTATCTCATTGGCTAGATTAGCCACGATTTTTTCCTTGTCTTTAGCTGCTTCCTCGACAATGTCAGCGATTGTCTTTAATTCTCCATTTTTCCTAAGGTAATCTCCCACTGCCCCTTCTGAATTATAATCATCTTCACGAGCAAACCAGCCATATATATTTGAACCAGGAGAAGTTCTACGCTCATCCCATTCTTTCTTACTATGACCATCAGCTTCAAAAAACTTTTCGAACAACATGACATTCTTAAACCCACTCCAATCATTATCAAATTGTAATACAGCTTGTGCTGTGCGCTCTTGGTGATCCCAGAAGATCTCAACCTTTAAAGGCTTGTACCTGGAAAATTTTTCCAACCAGAATCCACTGCTATCCACACATTGTCCATTGCTTGGCTCATTCAGTATGTTAATAATTATTCCCGTCCAAGGCCAGCAGTACAAGTCATTCTGCTCAGATTTAACAGCAGGTGTAGGTGTAACCACATGCTGGGGAAGTGGTTCCGCCTTGTCAGCTAGGTCAGTTTCCAAGTACTTAGCCAATGCAAGATGATTTGCCTTCTGCTTTGCACTTCTGTTGGAAGAGCCTTTGCCTGCTCCAATGGCGTGTTGAAAAAGATGATTGTACTGGTAATCTTGTTTTTTCTTTCCAGCGCAGAAAGGGCACCTAAGGGTACCATTTCGGCCCGTCACTTTGTAAACACCAGCCTTCAGTTCCTCATAAGGTTTTTCAACGTATTCATTAATCTCCGAATCACTGATATCCGACTCTGAATCAGAGCTGCTTCCCATCCGACTTGATAATATGATGAATAATAGGAATGAAACGAATGTTAGTCCTGCAAGAAGAAAACTACCTTGAGTTTTGAGTACCCATCAGTAAATATAGGAATACTAATTAGGAGTAATGACCATATGGAGATCTCCAAATGAGCAAATATAATTTTAACAAATAGCAGTTTGTGGTGATTCAAGACCCTCGAAAGTAACATAATGTGCTAATTACATATATTGACTAGCAAACCAGCACAAGCCAAAAGGTGACAGCAGATTGATTTGATATGATGATCTGAAGGAAGCAGAGAGAGGAAATGAAATTTAGAGCTATTGCACCATAAATTTGTGATGAAAAGCAAAGTATTGATATATAAACCAGCATCTAAACATCATGTAAGGTTACAAATTACACAATTCTTGATGAAAGTAACAAACTTAATCCGAAACAGGTGGCAATTGAAAGAGAGTTCAGAGAGGCCTAATTTAATTACAAAATAATAGCTAAGGGAGACTTGCAGGGGAGAAGCCAGGAAAGTAACTCAGTACAGGCACAATTTATTGATGCTGAACGTCGATTTTTTCGTTATGGATTTAACAATGATAAAAATATAAAATAATATTACAACAATACTAAAAATGACATAATTTATAAATTACACTTGTTTCTTGCGAGTTTTAATAATCTGTTATCGTTGTACAATAACTTCATTATCGAGCTTCAAAAATATATCTTTCTCTACATAAAAGATCACAAATATCTATACTTCCTCTTATTACATTGCGCTAATGGGGTATGCGCTAAATGACCATCAGCATGGATAGACTAGTTTAAAGTTGGGCTGGTCTTGTTCATTTTAGAATGGTAAGTTTTCCCCTTTAACTTTTCAAGTTGGGCCGGGCTTAGACAGGTTGAGCTATACGCAGTGCTTTTCTGCCATTTATCATTCGACAATAGAAGGGCATAATCATCCTTCACACACGTTAAAACCTCAGTCTTGCGCTNAAAATATATCTTTCTCTACATAAAAGATCACAAATATCTATACTTCCTCTTATTACATTGCGCTAATGGGGTATGCGCTAAATGACCATCAGCATGGATAGACTAGTTTAAAGTTGGGCTGGTCTTGTTCATTTTAGAATGGTAAGTTTTCCCCTTTAACTTTTCAAGTTGGGCCGGGCTTAGACAGGTTGAGCTATACGCAGTGCTTTTCTGCCATTTATCATTCGACAATAGAAGGGCATAATCATCCTTCACACACGTTAAAACCTCAGTCTTGCGCTAAAAGGTAAGAGAGGTACCATTTTCCCGTGCAAGCCTCGAATCTTTTTCACTTTCAATTTCCACACGCAATAACTTACATTTCTATATATCTTTCCAAATTCCAAGAACAAACTCGAGAAATTAAACACAAGAGATGGCTAAAGACAGGAAAATTGGGGTGGCTATGGACTTCTAAAAGAGCAGCAAAAATAATTTACACAAATCAAAATAACAAAAAAGAAAAAAATAGAGGACAAAAGCTGAAATTTTAAAAACAGCAACACTAAATCTTATCGCTCCCATTTTTGGGATAAATGGTAATTTGTACTTTAATTTATATAAAAATAATTACCTTTAATCATAACTCATTCATAAAAATCTTCTTAGAATAGTCCCACAAAAGATGTTCCTCGAAATCCATTTATAAAAGAAATACGTAAACGTTCCATAATCGAGAAAATTAAGCATAGAAAACCCAAGATTGAGATCTCACTTCAAAAGAATAATTTCTTCTTCTTCTTCACTGCTCTTCTTTGTTTGGAGTCGTTCCTGCAGCCTGCAATAGGGATGGTCCATCAAGTGAGCTGTGAGCAGCGAGCAAGATTGAATGGCGGCGGATGCGGATGCGGATGCAGAGTGGAGGAAGAATGGGTTGTAATTGGTAAGGATTGTCTAATGAATCTACCTAATGGTAATATGGTACTTGGTTGAATATGAATGGTATTGGGCTAATGGTTCACTTATTGGTTATGGGCATTAGTTTTTTTTAAAAAAAACAACTGGGCCTTCAGATTGGCCCTGGAGACTTGAACGACCTACTTAAGAGGTAAGACAGTAAAATGGGTGATATTATCCTTAGACTAACGTAATGGCCCTTAGGTGTCCATTCTATCATTTTAGGCATATTCAAACTTCATTTTTCACAACAAAAAAGGCCCTTTCAGGTGGTTTCCGCCCAAAGCACTCGTTAGAAGTCGGTGTAATAACATTTTTGGCATCAATTACAAATCAAGAAAATAAATTAAACAAAATATAAAGAAATATGGACTTAAAAGAATAAAAAATCAAGAAAAAGAGAACAAAAAAGTCTTATAAAGGCAGACCATCTGTTGGTGCTCATCCAAATGCGCACACGGGTCATTACGTGGCCTTTTTCTGTCACAAGATTTGCTCCATTTCAGGACCAATTAGTTTTGTTATACCACCTGAACCAGGTAAACAGTCCACAGGGTTTAGTGTTTCTAATCCTTCGACTTGTAAAAATTAGAAACATACGCTTCAGGAATGGGAAAGTTTTCAGAACTTGGGGAATTGGCTGGAGATCAGGTCCAGTAACTTATCTAACTTCACAAAAGAGCCCCTTTTTTTTCCTCCCGTTTTTAAGAGGATAGGAGGACTGCACAAGAGAGAATGAGAGAGTGGGACAAAGACACCAAAAAAAAAAAAGAAAGTGAAATGCGATGTTCAAGGTCCATGATGTCACAATGCCACACATCATAATCCCATTTCTCATAGGTAACTGCTATATTGCAAAAATCTAAAATTCTTATAAGAAACCCCGCGGCACTTCATGGTGGACTAGAACAGGAAATGCAATATCAATTTTCTTTATTTAAAGGCAATTTTTTCTTCTTTTTTAAATACAATCAAAAAGTCCTATGTTATCATTTACCACACCAACAAAGAGAAAAACCTAGATGAAAAGCAAAGAGGAAAATAAATATAGAGAAACCAGTCATTTAGATTTTAAAGCTAAAGATCTTATCAAAATATTCAAGCGTAGTTAATGATACGTTTGCAGGTTAATCAATTCCTAAAACAAAATTAGTCATCCAAACAATAAAAATAAAAATGCATTTCCCCTGGTAATGCATAATAGGAATTACAAAGTTACTACAGGAAATGAGAAGAGGGAGATATTTATGGATCTGAGAGAGGTTGACATAGCACGATAAACAAATATATTAATGTAAATTGAAAAGAAGAAATTTTTAGAATGGGAAACAGGTAGTTCTTTATTATTACAATGTGTGTCTATGTCTCAAGTAAAATGAATACTGGTGATCGATGTAACCAATTGTCTCGAGGGTCTTCAACTTTGAAGAAAAGGAAAAATTCCTAAAATTAGGGACTGTACTACTGCCTGACTTTGCTCAACTTGCTTTGAGTCGTCTCATCCCAAAAGAAATATTGTACAATGTTAACTCAAAAAGAGTGTATATTGTCCGGTAAAGGAGAAGATCGTCGCTCCTTTGCTTACCCGAGTCGATTCGGTACGAACGAGTTAAACAGGTAACAGACAAGCGCAGACACATGCATTCAAATTAAACGCCGAAAAATCATTTAAACGTCTGAATACTAGTTAATTATATAAAGAAAGTACATAAAGAGAAACTTGAACACTCTCACCTCAGTGAAAAACGATTCGAAAGGGACGAAGAGAAATATAGAGAAATTCTGGAGCACCGGAGCTCGTTATGAATTGAGGCAAGGAAGATCAACCTCCGGAGAAAAATCTCACGGAGAAACGACGGCCGGCGACTTGCGCGCTGAAAAGGGGAAAACTAGTAAAAGTGGAGTGTGGAGAGCTGCGAAATACAGATTTATAGCAACAGCTGTTTGATAATAATTGAGCAACCGAATGCACAAATGACGACCCGGATAGAATTATTCTTGAAAAAAATGTATTTTGAAAGAGTGATTTGACGGATAATATATGATTTAAGAGTAAGAAAAATATTTGAATTTATATGTAATATTATTTTATTTAGTGTGTGCTTGTGTCCTATTATTAGGGTATGTTTGAACCACGTTATTTTGAAAGAATATATTTAGAAATAGTAAAAGAGAAGGAAAAATTATTGGTATGATGAAAAATATTATTTTATTGAAAAACGTGTGGTTGAAAATAAGTAGAGGAATGAAAATGAAAATATTAATGTCCACCAGAAAAAATTAAGTAATGAATGATATTTTTTGAAGAATGTATGGTTGAAATTAAAGTAACTTTATTGATTTATGTGTGAAATATTTTATTGGATGAATGTGTGGTGCAGAATCTTACTGTAGCAAATAATGTTTTGAAATAATTGAAGACAAACGAGGCCTAAAAAATACGTGATTAAAAATAAGTGAGAAAAATGTGTTTTAAAAATAAAAAGGATCCAACGACTTAGAAAACAAAAAAGAAAAAATTGTATTTACATGTAATATTATTTTATTGAAAAATATGTGATTAAAAATAAAACAACAAAAAAATGTATTTAAAAAATGACGAGAATCAAACAAGTACTTAAATAAAATTATATAAACATCCCTCAATTGGCTGAAAAATACACCAACACTCCTCGCATTAAAAATATCTATCAAACTACATGTAAATTATCCTTTTACCCTTTATTGGACGGTTTAAGAAAATAAATAATTTACTCTCCAATCCTTTTTTTACAACATACTGCCCGTGTGGCCTCAATAAAATTTTAATGCATTTTTCTATTTTCTTTT
>CAIGRL010289525.1:0-12190 GCA_903798325.1 Fraxinus xanthoxyloides
AGTTCATATAAATCTGTTTTAAATGTTTAGCAAATATCATTTTTAATTGATTAAAAATCAAAATAATATTAAAATAAAAAAGCGTCTTTTCACGTTTTTTTTACGCATATGTCTCGCCTAAGCTCGCATAACCCATAGCTCGGTCTCTACGCATCGTCACGCATTACGTCTTTTAGAACCTTGGATTCAGTTGATAGGTGCATTTTTATGTATTTCTTTGTGAAATTTCTCTTTGTTTATACCTTCTCTTTGTAATTTTTAATAGTGAACCTTTGGTTCTTTTGTTAAGCTATGAAATTGGTGTTGTTATAGTACACTTGAGAGGTATATTTTATTGGTTTGTGATGTGCTCAATGCTTTGTTATTGAGGTTAGAGCTTAATACGTGGTTGTGCATGTTTTTTTTTTGGAGATATTAGAGTAAACAAAGATTCTAAGTTGGATTTCAGTGGTAAACTTCATTCTTGATTCATCATTGGTAATTATTAGTGTAAAGAGGCCAATCTATATTTGTAGAGACTCAAAGGGAGACGTAGAATCAATTTTTTTTTCTTTTTTAGTTTTTACAATGTATTCACCATGACTAATTGATTTTGCCCAGCAAGTAGCAAGTTTGCAAGGTCTAGTAAGTAGCACGTTTGCAAAGTCCAAATAGTAAATATCTCAATAAATCATATTCATTTATTTGAATAACTAAATCATATCACTTTCGCCATATCAACTATTGACTGTACTTTATGTATAGCCATCCCTCAAGTTTTGTTAAGGCATCGCTAGTAGAGCCACAGTCAGAATTGGATGTTATTTGGTTTCATATATTTAATTAAGAAAATATTGAAATATGCATTTTGTGGCATATTTTATTTTTCGTTTTATGTTAGATACTGAGAAGACAACTTGTACAACCAGTTTATAGTTTTATAACAAAAATGTTATTTGTAGAACCGAACTCAAACCCCTATTTGGATTTGTGTTTGAGTTCAATTCCAATAATTTTGTGACCTAAATGGTTCCACTTATGAAATATTCAGTGTGATGAGTGGTTTCGGGTATTAAAATACTCAGACCAACCCGTCTGATGTTGAAGCTCAGTTTGGGAGATAAGCCATTTGGAGTGAATTGTCTTAACAATTAGGTTAGTGAATTAAGAAGATATAGTAGAGTACATGAGGCTAGAATAGAGAGCTCTTGTGTTGATCTATATTAGCTTCATTTGTTCCAAATTACAATAAAGAACTTCACTCCTATACACATATGTTCCAACTATTTTCTACCATAATAAGAGTATATTTTGGGGGTAGCTTAACTAAAAGATAAACTCAAAATGCGTTACTTATTTTAAATGTAGATGGTCCACACTAAGTCCCTGTATGATTTCGATTAAAATCAAATTAAAATTTCAAGTCAAGTCAACAATTAATTTTAATAACACATTTCATAGAATTAACAATTTTTCAATCACATATTTCATTAACTTTTATCAAAATACATAAAACAACTCATTTTAATCTGCACCAAACGAGGACTAAAATAAGTCACATGGTTGCTATTTTTAAGATAAAGCATCCCAAACATATCGTACGTAACAACTAATTTCAATCGTCTCTTAATTTTTTTCATTGCTGAATCAATTTTAAATATGAAATACTTTTAGGATATTACACACAGTATATTTTAGAATATTATACACAATATGCTAATAGTGCGCATGCGCGTGCACAGACATATATATCAGGAATGATCTCCTACCCATAATGGATATGAGTTATTTTGCCCACTACTGACCTGACGTCAGCTGCTAAACTTATAATATTTGACTATTCAACATTGAATTGTCAAATATTGTAGGCTTGACGACTGATTTGGTGTTGCCACGTCAATGGTGAACATATTTTGTCATACTCATCATAAGTAGTATGTATATATATAATCGGTTAAGTATGAAAGTATGAAAAATGTGAAAAGTGAGTTTCGTATCAATTTCGATCTAATATTCGAACGTATTTCGATAGTTAAATTATGAAAATAAATAGACTAACTTGATTTACTCATCGAGTGGGTGATCGTGGTATATTTGAAATCTAAAAACCAATTATGGATGAATGGAAAATGGTAGTCTAAAGTTGGAGAAAAAATTGAATTTTCAGCACCTAAGACATCGCTCGAGCGACAACCCAGCGTCAGGTGAGCGACAAACTCTCTACTTTTGGAGCTCGAGCGTCATGGGCAATTGGTGGGCGATCAACAAAACTACGACCCTTGGTAAAGGTTGCTGGGTTTTGGGGCGGACTCTCCATTCACAAACCCCATATTTTATAACTAAGATCCTTTTGACGTTCTTTACTTCATCACGATCATATGCAACTATAACATAACATTGAAATTCATATTTCCATAGCCGAAATTCTGCACAAAAATCTGTTTTTTACTTCATTCGAATGGAGTACAAAAACCATCATTTTTGGTTCGTTGTTCTTGGGTTTTTGGAGTGTTACAAACACAAGAGGTAGTTGTATCTTGGAACAAAGGGCTCAACTCTGTCCAATTTTTGGTAAGGATGGTAAGTTCAATTTGTTAAAGACAGCTCAAATCCATTTTACAAACAAATAATCTTAAGTCGATTTTTCGTTTGAGTGATATATATATATATAGACACATACACACATTTGATTTCTACTTATTTAAATTGATTTCGTTTCGATTTAACTTCTTCTACTTCTCGGATATTGATTTTTGTTGGTTTATTTTTCGATTTGTATAAATAGAAATGAATACGATTAACAATATCAATACTTCTTCGAATTATACTTCGAATATGGGAACTTTGGAAGGATTTGTTCATAACTTAGTTCTTACCATTTTTTTCCTCCGATTGTCATTGCCCTTCCTACAGTTCATAAAAACTCCATTCTATATGGAGAGAAATCGGAAAAATTTAGTAGGGTTGATTTCAAGATAAGGCAATAAAAAATATTGTTTTATCTCACAACACTAAATTTGACAAAATTCTTGAACGAAGATGCTCCCGTCATGGAAGAAGGGAAAAATAATAGGATATCGTTGATATCATTAAATGCGTGGAAACATTCAGACTTCTTGTACACTAATTACATATTGAATGGGTTGGATAACACATTATAAAATATGTATAGTTCCATGAAGTTTGCAAATGAACTATGGTAATCCTTGGAGAAGAAATACAAATTTGAAGATGTCGGAACTAAAAAGTTCATCGTGAGAAAGTTCTTGAACTATAAAATGGTAGATTCAAATATGGTCATCAGACAAGTACAATAACTGCAAGTCCTTCTCCATGATATTCACATCAAGAACATGTCTTTAAGTGAATCATTTCAGTTGGCTACAATCATTGAGAAACTTTCATCCATGTGGAAGGACTTCAAGAACTATCTCAAACGTAAGATCAAGGAGATGAATGTTGAAGAACTCATCGTCCATTGAGAATTGAAGAAGATAAACAAAAGTCAAACAAACATGTTAGAAGTCATACACCACAAGCAAAGGCTAATGTTGTGGACTCAAATGAAAAGAACAAGAAGAGGAAGTATTTCGTCGAGTCCTTCAAGCAAGGAAGTAACAAGAATAGAAAGAAGTTTAAGGGTAATTGCTATAATTATGGAAAGATCGGACATCACTTTATTGATTGTTGCAAACCTAAGAAAAAGCCCAATCGAATATCACAGAATCTGATGCCATATCTGGTGGTATATTAGATATAAATTTGTTGATCATTGCCTCAAAATGCAACAACATTGGAAATCTCATAGAATGGTGGGTGGATACTGGGTCTTACCATCATATCTATATCGATAAAGGAATGTTCTCATCCTACATTCCAACTGATAGTGAACAATTATTCATGGAAAACTCTTTGAACTCAAAGGTTGAAAGATAAGGTAAAGTGATATTGATGATGATATCGGATAAGGAACTTAGCATTAACAATGTTCTTCATGTACCGGATATTAACAAGAACTTAGTGATGGGTTCTTTGTTAAGTAAGAATGACTTTAAATTAATCTTTTTATATGATAAGTTTAGACTTACCAAGAACAATATGTATGTATTCAAAGGTTATGTAAAAGACGAATTATTCAAAATGAGTATTCTCACCATTGTACCGAATTACTCAAGAAATAAAATATCCTCTTCTATTTATATTTTTGAATCGTCTAGTTTATGACATCATAGATTAGGACATGTACAATTTAATTTTGTATGCAAACTAATGAATTTAAGTTTACTACCAAGTATGCATTTTAATACAAATGAAAAATGTGAGATTTGTGTTGAGGCTAAGTTAGCTAAAGTGGTGTTTCATTCGGTTGAACAAAAAACAATAACTTTGGAACTTATTCACACCGATATATGTGATTTAAAATTTGTCAAAACAAAAGGTGGTAAACAGTATTTCATCATAATCATAGATGATTGTAAAAGATACTATTATTTATACATGTTGAGAAGCAAGTATGAAGTTTTGGAAGTATTTAAACACCATAAAATTGAAGTTGAAAATCAACTTGAAAAATGAATAAAGATAATTCGTAGTGATCGAGGTGGAGAATACGTTACACCGTTTGAAAATTCTTGTTCAGAATCTAAAATCATTCATCAAACAACGGTGCCATACTCATCTAAATCTAACGGTGTTGTAGAACGCAAAAATTGGACACTTAAAGAAATAATGAATGCAATGTTAATAAATTCGGGTTTCTTCAAAACTTCTGGGGAAGCTATACTTTCTACAAATCACATCCTTAATAAAATACCACACAAGAGTAATGTTGAAACACCTTATGAGTTATGGAAAGGTTGGAAACCTTCCTACAAATATATTAAAGTGTGAGGGTGTTTAGTAAAACTACAAATATCTAAACCTGAACAAGTAAAGATTGGACCGAAAACAATAGATTGTGTCTTCATCGGATATGCAAATAATAGTAGTACATATTAATTTTTGGTTTATAAATCAGAAATACTTGATATACATATATGTACTATTGAATCAAGGAATGCTGCTTTTTGAAGATATATTTCCTTGTAAAGAGAAAGAAGTAAGCTCACATAAATGAACTTACAATACTATAGATTAAAATCATCAAGTAAATGAAGAACTAATGTGTAGTAAAAGGCAAATGATTCATAAGACATTAGATCTAGAATTTCTAACGTACTTATTAGAAAATGATCCAAGGACATTAACGAAGCAATGTCCACTCTCGAACCTCCATTTCGAAAAGAAGTGGTTAATAATGAAATTGAATTCATTATGTTTAACCATACTTGAGAATTGGTTGAATTCTCTCAGGAAAACAACGCCTCAGACTGCAAATGAATCTTCAAAAAGAAATTGAAATCGGACGGATCAATAGATAAGTATAAGACTAGATTAGTATTCAAAGGATATAGACAAAAGAAAGAACTATATTTCTTCGATACACATTTATGTGTTACAGGGATCACATCTATAAGTGTGTTGATTGCAATTGAGGCATTGCATAATCTTGAAATATATCAAATGGATGTTAAGACTACATTTCTAAATGATGAATTAGAAAAATAAATATATATAAAATAACTCGAAGGGTTTGTTGCTCCGGAAAAGGAGAAGAAGGCATGCAAGCTTGTAAAATTATTATATAGATTAAAACAAACACCAAATCAATAATGAATTATTTGACAAAACTATGTTGTCAAATTGCTTCAAAATTAATGAATAAGACAAATATGTCTACATCGAAACCACACTTAACAAATATGTGATCATATGTCTATATGTTGATGATATGCTAATCATGGAAAATAACTCAAATGTTATTACCGCAACTAAAAAATGTTGGTAAAATATTTTGACATGAAAGATATAGGAGTTGTCAACGTCATATTACAAATTAAAATCTATAAGATACTTGACGGGTTGTCATTGTCTCAATTACATTACGTTGAGACTATATTTAAGAAGTTTAAAATGTATGACGAAAAACTGATTAAGTCACCAGTGGACTTAAGTTTACACTTGGAAAAAAATACAGGCAATCTCATATCTCACTTGTAATATCCACGCATTATAGGTAGCTTGATGTACATCACCAACTACATGCGTCTGGATATGACATATTCAATCAACAAGTCGAGTATATTTACATGTAATCCAAGTAATGACCATTAGAAGGCGTAACCCAATTTCTTAATTACTTAAGACACATGATTGATTATAGATTACACTACTCAAGATATCGTGTAGTGTTAGAAAGATATACCGATGCGAATTGGATATCTGACACAAAAGATTCACAGCCTACAAGTGATTATGTGTTTATCATTGGAGACGAAGTTGTGTCCTGAAAATCATATAAGGAGACTTACATAACTCTATCCATGATGGAGTTTGCGTTTATTGTCTTAGACAAAGTTTGAGACTAAGCAGGATGGCTTCATACTTTTCTTGAGGATATTTCATGTTGAGAAAAGTCAATACCTATGATTAATATACATTAAATCAATCGAAAATTGTGAGGGTACAAAATAGTATGTGTAATGGTAAATCTCGACATATTCATCGGAGACGTAATACTATTAAACAATTGATATCAAATTGTATAATTTCTGTTAAGTATATTAAATCGGAGGAAAACATAGAAGGTCCTTTGATGAAATGACTACCGAGATGTTAAGTATACCATCTTTCTTGGGGAATGGACCTGAAGCATATCGAATATAATCACCATAACAGTAACACAACCTTGTAGATTAGAAATCCAAAGATATTGGTTCAATATGACAAGTAAGTAATGAAAGATTCAAAATAAAGTACTTATTTCCATTCCTATAAACTTAAGGTGCTAGAATAAAAAGTTTATAAGGATAAGTGTATACTTTTAATGATTCATATACTTTGAAAGTAGCCAAAAGATGTATGTCACAATATATAGTATATCAACTATGTAAGTGTGAAGTGGAGTTGCTTCTGCGAGAATTTGATGATTACATTCTCTTAAAACATTTATGAAACCAAGATCTGTTCACTGTTAAAATGAATACGACCATGAGAATCGAAGTGGTTAGACAAGTTATGGTGTAGGTACAATTGCTTTGATTGACATGAATGGTTGAATGGTTCAAGATATCATTGTCACCAATTAACCTAGTAAATTCAATTGTATTCAAGTAAGGAGAATTTAAAGTCACAAGTCACTTATCATGATGCTATAACTTGTCGTATGTACTTCTTTTTGTTAAAGCTATCTTTTGTATATTGTGAAATTTTCATTTATGTAGGAGATTGTTGAAATTTGGTTTAAAGAGACAAAATTAGGCGAAGTGTGAAATCAAGAAAAATGTGAAAAGTGACTTTCGTGTCAATTTCTACTAAATAATCGAAAATGATCCAATAGTCAAATTATAAAAATAAATAAACTAACTCGATCTGGATGGTCGTGGTATATTTGGAATTTAAAACCAATTTCGAATGAATGAGAAATTGTAGTCCAAAGTCAGAGGAAAAATCGAATTCTCAGTACATAAAACTGTCGCTCGAGTGACAACCTAGTGCTGGCAAGCGATAGACTCTCTAGTTTTGGCGTTCGAGCGACATATGAACCACAAGGGAACGACCCTTGATAAAGGTTGTTGAGTTTTATGGTAGGACTCTCCATCCAAAACCCTTTATCTTCTATAAATAAGACTATTTGAACATCCTTTACTTCATCCCAGTCATATACAATCATAGCATAACATTAAAATTCTTATTTCTTTAATCGAAATTCTGCATATTCATTTCATTCGAAAAGAGTACGAAAACTATCTTTTTGGTTCGTTGTTTTTGTGTTTTGGAGTGCTACAAATACAAGAAGGTATTCGTTGTAGCTTGGGGGTTGATTGCTATAATTCGTAAGCATCATTGTGGGGGCAAAATCGACTTAATGACAAATAGTTCAACTCTTGCCTCGACTTTGAATCTATTTTCTTGGTGTTACTTTGTCAATTTTCGTTGGCGATTTAACTTCCATTTGTATGGTATTTATTAGTCAATTCCTTACCGTTACTCTATTTAATTTTTGGTAAAATTGGTAAGTTCAATTCGTTAAAAAAAAAAATCACTTAAATCCATTTTACAAACAATATATACACGTACACGTATATATTTGATAGAACTTCCAACAAAACAGCCGCTGACTCAACATTTGTATATATTCTTACAGGAATGACAATAATTAATATACTGGGCCATTACAGCAAAGCAAAACCACAGGATATATTCCCATTTTTCTCTATCCAGAAAGCTGCTTTAAAAAGTATCAAGATAAGAGTTTCAGAATCACTTACAAGAAGTAACAATTATGAATCTTCAACAGCAGGCAATTTATTGACTGTTCAGATTTACAGGTAGGTAGGACCACCACAAACCACCACTATAAATTAGGCTGCAACAGCCACCTTATTCAAGAATGATCCCACACAACTAGGGCACACAGCAGCCANATATATTTGATAGAACTTCCAACAAAACAGCCGCTGACTCAACATTTGTATATATTCTTACAGGAATGACAATAATTAATATACTGGGCCATTACAGCAAAGCAAAACCACAGGATATATTCCCATTTTTCTCTATCCAGAAAGCTGCTTTAAAAAGTATCAAGATAAGAGTTTCAGAATCACTTACAAGAAGTAACAATTATGAATCTTCAACAGCAGGCAATTTATTGACTGTTCAGATTTACAGGTAGGTAGGACCACCACAAACCACCACTATAAATTAGGCTGCAACAGCCACCTTATTCAAGAATGATCCCACACAACTAGGGCACACAGCAGCCACCTGAAATGGCAGAAACTAATATATATATATATAATTGTGGGTTCCTAATACCTTGGGGTATATAGATTAGTCCCTGTTCTCAATTTCATCATAGATGCAGTACTTTGATATGAACATTTGAGTGATGTAGAACATGCCATCTTTGGATGGATGAGTTGGTCATGTTGAGTCTTCTCTTAAGTCCGTATTATCTTTATTATTAATGAAATATGCCACCTATACATGGTGATTAAAAACGAAAATCAAAGTTTATGTAGAACTAGAGAATCAAAATTTCTCTTATTGTAATTCAATAATAATAATAATGTGGCCATTGTCTCTCTCTCATACGCGTAGGTCTGTGCTATTTAACTGCGCGTTCAAAAGTTTAAGATTTCAGATGAGGTTATTAAACGTAAAATATTTTAATACGTAAAAGTATCTTAAGTTTCAAAACTTCATACTTATGAAAATGTTGTGTACATGACGACAATGACGAGCCCAAATCACATATTAAGCTTTTTAAAGGAAGTAGTTAAATGTTATGATCTTGAATGAAGTGAAGTCTATCTAATATCCATATATGGTGAGCAAGAAACCTTCGACAGTGAATTGTTCCATTCAAATTAAATTAGTCTTAATTTCTTGAACCAGAAGTATAAATGGCGGGTAAAGTTGAAAGATCAGCATAAAATTAAAATGTAAATTGAAGTCAATATCATTCTTCACATACTATACATCTAGGCCACCATAACAAATCTTTCAATATACAGAATTATCCATACCATTCTTTTTATATATTTCTTCAAAAACCCTAAGTACTGCTTTAGTATTAAAATAAAAATGATGGGTTGTGGAAAGATTTATCTTCAAGAAGCAGAATTAGATATATAAATCACTGTAAGTTACCATCAATATATAATATATATATATATATACACACACACACACATATAAAGAGATACACTGAAATGTTCAAGAATTTAGTGAAAATAAAAAGAGGGTCTGAATTTATCTTGGTGAAATATGATCTAGAAGTGATGACTAGTTGTAACATTCTGATGATCACCCCTATGATTTGGATGATCAGGATCACTTGAGTGTGCATCCAAAGGTGCAGAACTACCTGAAATTGGCCTAAAAGCATTGAACGCCGAAAGCATGCCCATATGGCCATCCAAAACCGCACCACCACCACCAACACCAGTGCCGCCAAGTTGTTGACCTGGCAAGAATGACATAGGTGGAGGAAAATTCATAAAATGTAATCCACCACTAGACATTGCACTTCCCAATGGCCACAAAGAGTTGCCACTAGTACTACTCATCACCTGGCTGTTAGCATTTGTTACCATAAGAAATGCCGTCGCCGGAATATTTTGGCCTTGACTTGCCGGAATTGAACTTGTGCTTGATTGTAACATATAATTATGACTCCCCATTTGTGTTTGAAGTGGAGGTAGCAGATCTTCCTCCGGTCGCCGTTTTCTTCTCATGCTCGTCTCCCCCACAGCCATCGTCTCATTCTCGGACGATAATCCAATCTCAGGGAACAAAAATCTCCTCTGTGAATCTTCAATACACCTCAAATGAGAGCTAGCCGCGTAATTTTGATTGTAATAACTATTCCTTAACGGCGCCGACATGGTTGACCCTGAATTCCTAACTGATATATTTAATGAAGTAAAATTCGCCGGGATGGTTCCGGTACCGGTGGCGGCAATCACTGCCGGTTCAGCCTGTTGAAGCAGCCATTCAACTGTTTCGCCATCAGATTTAAGGCCTAACTCTCTCGTAAGCTGAAAAACCCTAGCAGCACATGTTGCTGGCATACGGATCCGCCTTCCACGGCCCTCCACTTTGGTGTGCCTATCCTTGGTGGCGGTTCTTTTCGGCGGCGGCTTTTTGGGTGGTTCTGAACCGGACACGGTCCTCTTTGAGCTTGAACATGCTTCTTCTTCTTCTCTTTTCTCAAGCAATTGCAATGGAAAATTAGTCGTGCCCATAGAATTTCCATTTCCAAGATCACCATCCATGATCATATAGTAATTAACAGTATATTATACTGTTTATATCTATATCTGCAAATGAACCTGAATTCAGTGTTTTCTGGGTTTTCAATGTTTCGTGGGTTTTCTCTCTCTCTCTCTAATTATAAGTTGGACTCTTGCAGTTTCCTTTGAGATGGGAGCTGGCAATTGAATTTTTTTGATAATATTTTTTAGGAAAGAGATAGAGAGGAGTTGAGTGCAAGCTTTCAGCAACAAACATAATGAGTGGGGAATGGCTGGAGAAAGCAATCTTCTTTATGAAAAATCTTTGCTTTTCTGAGGCTACTAAAGTAAAATTCCAGTTTCTGAATAAATTATTTTTGAGAGATAATGTTTGTCATGCCATATGTACATCGTGTGGGTGACATCTTCGTATACACTGTGTGGGAGTTCAAAAAATGTCGGACAAAAATTATGTGTCGTCACGTGGCACAATGTAAGAAATAATGGGAAAAAAATGCACATGTATCTATTCATTCACTTTCTTCAAAGTTAGGAGAACTTACATGATCAAGTAATGTCGACTCTTTCACTGCAATGAGGGCCTATACCAACCGATTTAGAAGTCAATCACAGATCTTTTTCAACAATGGCGATTACTTTAGGGTTCACACCTTCGTTCACATCTTCAGCACACGTTCACATCTTCGGCTTTGAAGTTCTACTTTAAGATGTTAACTTGTTAAAAAGAGTAACTCAATTATAACCATTTTAACGACGGTCCATAAAAAGTGACGAACAAGTCAATCAAATCTCTAACGGTTAATTTTTTTTATTTTTTTGTATGAAATGATAGCTTAACGGTCCCTTGATTCAGACTCCACGTATGATGCTTTTTTATCTTTCTATCGATAAAGACAGTGGGATTAGATTAAGGGCGAAAGATCTGGAGTGCTCAATTTCTTGATTCAGAAAATACCGAAACATATTGGGTGGGTAAAAGAGTGGTGAAATTGATAAAAGTGGCTCCACATCTTTGTTCATTCAATCATTGCCTCTTTAGCCTTTCTTTGATTAACATGCAAATAGTTGATTATTTGGATTACTTACTTGAACCAATTACTTCATCTGAAAATTATAAGTAATTATATAATATTTAAAGGACATTTCACTGCGATGAAAAATAATTACAATATTATAAAAGTTCTAACTACACCTCAATATGATATCATAGTCGTACAATTTCCAACGAACAACTTGATGCATTCAAGTTTTGAATTTAACGTTCTAAACTGAACCACTCAATGAAAAGGTAAACTATCCCCGGCGGTTTGCAGAGGACTCGACTTTTAGTTAGTATCCCCTTGCTTTCG
>CAIGRL010289552.1:0-12064 GCA_903798325.1 Fraxinus xanthoxyloides
ATTCAAACTTTTAAAAAATTTCCAAGTGGAAAATTATACCAATCAAACAGACTTAAATACAATTCCCAAGAAAATAATTTATAGGAAAATCTTTTCCCTGGAAAACATTTTCTTTCCACCCATTTTCCACCATCGCAATCAAACGAACCCTTAGTGGTTCTCTAACACTATTTGGACTAGTGCTATTTGTGACTTTTGTATTGTTGATTATTCTTTTATTTATGCTGCTTAAGTGTTACTCACTTACTGGTAGCTAAGTATGTCACCCGGATTGTGCTAGTTTAGAATTGACTGTGACCCTTGGATGAGATCGACGGCTGGGGTTTATTCTTGTGAGATATTTTCTCTTGGGCTTCGACTTTTGAGTTCCATTCAATTCCTTCATTGAGACTTCTCTTCTCTTTCTCACAGTTGGTATGTCTGTCTCTCTCTCTCTCTGTTGAGTCCGTGGTCTTCATTCGGTGTTCACTTTACTGGTTGAGCTTATTGTTGAGAGATTCCTATGCATTATTTAGGCATGAAATAGTAGTTGGGTTGTATTGGTTTCTTGCAAGGCTTAGGTCAGTGTTGGGCTTGAACTTGACTGTCTTGAGAGATCCTTGGATCGATGACCCAAGTTGAGTTCTGAGTGTTTCTGGCAGGTTATAAATCTCTCTCTCTGGAAGGCAATTTGCAAATGTGGAGGGGTTGCTCTTGAGCCTACCATTTCCGGTCATGAATGAGTGAACTGGGGATCAACATTTTGCTTCGCAACACATCTTTGTAGATCTCTGACTGCATTGTGGTTTTAAGATTATAATTGTGGTTTTACATCTTCTACATAGAGAAGGAATCGATTGAATCAGTCAAGTACATTTTATCTGATGAATAATTTTATATTCTTTTATGGATTTTAGTGATATAATTATTTACATGCAATTGAATCGAATTCTTAACAAGTTCATGTATTTTTTTCCAACCGAATCGACAGTTGATTCGTCCGGTTCTAATGGGATTTGATTTTAACTAAGAGAAAATGATTGCAGAGAAACATTTTGATCTTCATTACCAAACACGTGGGATTTGGTGGCACAGGCCCATTGAACCACCTAACGCATCATATTTTGATACTAACTTTCCAAAAGTAACAATTAATTATTATATATATCCATTTATTACTTTATTGTAATACTTATAAGAATAATGCTATATTTACATTTCCTCTTATAACATGGTTGATATTCCTCTCATGTGAAGGAAATATGTGAAGTGATGTGATAGACGAATTTAAACTATGAGTGTAAATGTTGTTACGAGGAATAATGTAAAGAAATGTGTAATAAAGAAGGTATATATAGCATGATTGTACCTATAAATACAATAATTGACCCGACATTAGCCTTTAATAAAGCTTAGTATTGGGTCACCATACAGTTAAGGAGATGGTTAAACAAATGTCAAATGCTAAGTTGAAATTTGGATGAATTTGATTGGGTTTCTAGGAAAATTGTGATATGCTCAATCTAATTTAACAAAATGGGGTTATCCAGAACTCAAGTGGGCTTCCCATATGTATTTATTAGAAAATTACACCATTGGTACTCAACCTAATGTTTTGGGAGCAAGTTTTATCCAATCTTTAAAAATTAACAAATTGGTTCCTAAACTTTCAATGGTAATTGACTATCAGACTCCACTACGAAAACCGTCAAACAACTTAAATTTTTTCACAAATTTATGAAAAGAAGTTTTTATTTTCATAATGCTAATTCCTTAGCCATTTTCATCTAAACGAGAAATATCGACCAATAAAAATCAAATTTTACATTCTGTTATTGCCGCAACACGAAAGAGATGATTTTGGATTCCTAATCTTTCCATCCTACAAGTCTCGGATCCAAAGTTTTCACGTTCAAGCTCCATCCACAAGCCTCTAAATTATCGCCATATTCACTTCATTCACCAATCACGCAAACCTATCTTTAAAAAATTAGACATATGAGGCCCACATGATGATTCACGTTCTGTCAATGGAGACGGATTGTTAGCTATAATAAAACGTTGATGACAAAATTGCTACACTTTTAAGGTCGGGGACCAAAGATACTAGAGTAATAGATTAAAGACCAATGGTGCAATTTCCCCTTCGATTAATTAGAAAATACTATGATGTCTTTTATCCTTATCACAAGGACTTCTGCTTTATCATTTATATAGCTAATTATTACACAAAGCCATGCCTATGGTACTCATATTGTTCCTTGCATCTCTCAAATTCAACTTCTGTAAACTATTCAATTTGTGCATATGGCAAATTCATTTGAAGAAGAGTGTGATTATCTGTTCAAGGCTGTTCTTATTGGGGATTCAGCAGTTGGGAAGTCCAACCTTCTTTCGAGATTTGCCAGAAATGAATTTCATTTAGATTCCAAGCCGACCATCGGAGTTGAATTCGCTTATCGGAATATTCAGATGGGGGATAAGCTCATCAAGGCTCAGATCTGGGATACTGCTGGCCAAGAAAGGTTATATCTTCCTCTTTCTTTCTCACTTCACATATTTTCTCGTCACGACTAAGTTACAACAAACACAGTCAATAAATTTGGGGTCATTCGTGTACGATTAGTTGCTATATATAGTGAGAGTGTCCGCGGAATTTAGGTCGTACTGCTTCATGATCCATTCAATGGTTTATGTTACCAAACCATGCCTCTTAATGTATATGTTGAAAAACGGGGTTTTGAGTGGTCCATGTGGCCCAGTTTAGATATTCGAGCCTGCCCATATGGTAGTGAAAAAGTGGGAATAATACTATGAAAATCGATATTTTGTGCAGATTTAGAGCCATTACAAGTTCGTATTACCGTGGAGCTCTAGGTGCCTTACTAGTCTACGACACAACTAGAAGGCCAACATTCGAGAATTTGAAGAAATGGTTGCACGAGCTACGTGAATTTGCTAGCCCTGACATGGTTATTGTTCTTCTGGGCAACAAATCTGATTTGAGTCACTCTAGAGAAGTTAATGTAGAAGAGGGACAGAGCTTCGCTCAGAATGAAAATTTGTTCTTCATGGAAACATCTGCTAGAGAAAATGTGAACGTGGAAGAGGCATTTCTTCAAATGGTTGGTAGAATATTTGAAATTGCCAGTCAAAAAAGTCTTCAGAAAAATAAGACAAAGGAAGCAACTAATCCAACACTTCAAGGAAAAAAGGAGATCATTTACATTAATGAAGTATCAGCCACTAAACAAAATAGTAATTGTTGTTCATATTGAACTAATTCATATTTGGTTTTTTCCTATACATGTATAGAATGAAATGTGTATTCCGATTGATATTATAAAATCGACAAAGTTTTACACGTTGAATCTATTATAATATCCTTGTTTACTTAAATTCGTCGGCACATAAGTGAAACTCATCGATGCAGACAATAATATTGATGTACACCCGAAAGACTCCAAATATAACTCCAATTTTCCATCACCTAGAGGTGTTAAGTGGGTGAGGTGTTAAGTGGGGACGAGAGCGAGCCAGCAGGGAACGGCTCGCACGAATTGGTCTATAGAGGACTTAAGTGCTACTAAAATTAAATGGCACAATGAATTCTCATCATTTTAAAAAGTTGGGATTCAGTTGAGAACACGCGTTGTTATTTTTCCGAGGAATCTTGAGCTTGAAAAGTGTATTCGTAAAAGAGAAAAGTTATGTGCCACGAACTCAAAATACGTAAATTTAGTTTTATGAAGTGGAACTAGGGTTGAAGATAAAACAAAATATAAAGATGTGTGGCCGTTTTGAAACAATTGAAAGTTCAGGTGCTAAACAGAAAGACAGCGCAAAGTTTGAGTACTATTTATGCTTTCAAGCCTTTGATTTTTTCTGTTCGAGACCTAACCTACCTAGTAGAAGTTCTTATACGAGCGATTCAAAATTGAGCTAAAAGTTGAAATAACTAAATTAGCCCCGACGACCAAACATACAAATTAGACCTTTGATTTTATTTATTTATTTATTTTTCTTGAACATAAATAATGTCAATTTATGCTGCATGACGGTCATTTGATGCTCACAAAATACTGCGACAATGAAAAATATTGTAAAATTTCAACTTCTAGAAGCACAACAAAATCCATGTTCAATCTTCCATAATTCACTTAGGCCCTGTTTGGTACGGCTTAAAATTCAATTAAAATTGAAAATATGGCCGTTATTGGACCCCACCCGTCTAATAAAAGTCAACTATAACAGCTAGTTTTTCAATTTTAATCCGATTTTAATCTCTATCAAACACCCTCTTAATCTCTCATTTGATGATACTGGACAATTGGAAGTCATAAATAGAATCATTTATCACGTAAAACTTCCAATTACTTAATGATAAATAATTCAATCATGTATTGTATTCAATAAAGTATGTACAATTTTGAGTTCGATTGTTGCATAGTGAATCAAGAAGATCCACTCACTTACTTCTTATAAGATAACAAAGATATATATTAATACTCGACAAAATTATGATCAAATATGCGATCACAAGATGACGGGTGTATATGAGTTTAACAAATAAAATCAGACAGCTTGTATTGTACGCATGTAGCAACTAAGGAGTTGTTTGACAAATTTCAATAAAAGTTAATGGAAAATCAATTTGAAAAGTTTCTTAGTATTTGTATGAAAAATATTTTCATCGATGATAATGCTAGGGATGAGAATCAAATCTATTAAGAATTTAAGAGCCTGTTTGGTACGATTTAAAATCTAATTAAAATTGAAAATATGGCCGTCATTGGATCTCACTCGTCTAAAAAAGTCAACAATAACGGTTACATTTTCAATTTTAATATGATTTTAATCTCTACCAAATACTCTTTAAGACACAAGGGTGGGATAGAGAGTAACTCGTTCGAAAGCCATAAAATTTGTACGGAAGCTTCCCACCTCTCGAACCTCTACCCCTTTGCCCGTAATAGTTCTCCGCATGGGTTTCTATCTCTATTAAAAAAATAGTGGGAAAAAAAATCCAGACTGTAGTGAATAATTGTGAGTTGTTACTACACATGCATTCACATTTATTAAAAAATCAGACATCATCATACAAGTCGTCAGAATTTATAACCAAACCTTAAGGCGCGACGCGCCTCCTCCACAGCACACCCAAAATATCCGCAACACGCACAAAAACAGAAATAATTGTAGAGAGAGAGATAGAAGCGGGCAATGGTGAGACTGAGTGGAAAAGAATCAAGAACCGAATCGACAGTTTAGCCGAAAAATAGGAAAGAAAATTGTGGTCTGTTAATGAGTTATATGGGGGGTGGTAATTTCGTGGACGGGTTTCGTCGCTTGTTTCATCGTCGTTCATCAACACTTGGTACTAGTAATTCAGTTATCGATCATAATGCCAAAGGTCATTTGACATGTTTACACGAACAAGAAGAGGAGCTTGTTGTTACTGAAGACTTCGATTTTTCTGGTCTCGAGCCTATCAAAGTCCCTAATAGATTTAATTTTCCTGTTTCCACTTCTTCTTCTTCCATGGATCCACACAAAAAGGTGTCTTTTTTCTGGGTTCTTTGATTTAATCCTTGTTTTTTTTTTTTTCCTCATTTTCGACAGACATTGATATAGATTTTGTTGATTTTTTGTTGATTTTTTTTTTAACTGCTATAGCTGTCTGCATAATATGATCTATGAATTTTGAAGTTGATGGTTTTTTGGGATTGTTCCATTTTGAATTATATTTCAGTCTTGTTAAATTTAGATGATGATTTGATATAACCTCAATTAATTTTGATTTCTGAAACATTTGAAATCTTTTTCTTTTACGGGTAATTCAAGGAAACACGGAGGAAGAAAGATGTCATGGTAGGATAGTTGGTGATTTCATAGAATGTGGACTTATAAATTATAATTGCTGCATTTACAGGATAAGTCAGTAACATATTGATTAGTTGGAGTGACATTGATTTATTTAATACCAGAAAGATTTGATTTTGGCATGTTTTAAAGTTGTTGCATCCATAATGTTTTGAATAATGCTATTCATCCCTGGGGGGTGTGAAAAAGATGAAGCATCTTCCTCTATCTCTTGGCGATAAGAGAGAAAAAAGAATTAGCATCCCTCCTCTCCCCCGTAAAGGACAAAATGAATTTTCTTTTTGAGTTAGAAAAAAAAAAAAATCCTTTACTTTATATGCTCATTTAATTGCATAGTTAATGGGGTAATTGTTTTACAGAGTGCACTAGAAAAGGAATTTTTCACGGAGTATGGGGAGGCAAACAGATATGAGATTCAAGAAGTTGTAGGTAAAGGGAGTTACGGTGTTGTGGGGTCCGCAATTGATACTCATAGTGGAGAAAGGGTTGCAATCAAGAAGATCAATGATGTCTTCGAGCATGTCTCTGATGCCACACGAATTCTTAGGGAAATCAAACTCCTTCGGCTTCTTCATCACCCTGATATTGTGCAAATAAAGCACATTATGCTTCCCCCTTCTCGAAGAGAATTCAGAGATATCTATGTCATTTTTGAATTAATGGAATCTGACCTTCATCAAGTAATTAAGGCTAATGACGATCTATCACCTGAGCATTATCAATTTTTCCTCTACCAGCTTCTGCGCGGATTAAAATATATTCACGCAGGTTTATTGTCTTACACAATACAAAACAACCCCTTTATTCTTCTTATTTTTTCCATGCCTCCCAAAAAAAAAAATTGTGCTTACAATTCTCATGCCTTTTCCTTTTCTTGTAGCTAATGTATTTCACCGGGATTTGAAGCCCAAAAACATACTTGCTAATGCCGACTGTAAGTTGAAGATTTGTGATTTTGGTCTTGCCCGCGTGTCATTTAATGATGCTCCATCAGCAATTTTTTGGACTGTAAGTTTGAGTTTTTACAAAACTTCTGCATTTTCTTTCATTTTCCCTTCCAAAAGTCATCGTAATCACTTCTTAACATTTTAATTTCTATTCACATTATTTTATTTATTATAGGACTATGTTGCAACCCGATGGTATCGTGCTCCTGAGCTATGTGGCTCCTTTTTCTCTAAAGTAAGCTGATATTTATGCTGATCTCCCAACATTTCTTTTTGTTTATTCACCTTTCAGTTACTAAAAATGGCACTAGGATTTATATGTCCATACTACTTTTTAAATGCAAAAAAGGGACTCGTTTGAATAAAGCCAATCTAAAGTTTCTCTCATTGCTTCTAATTTTCACCTTATTTCTCAACACACGCTAGCATACATTGATTAATAATTTATTTAGATCATTAGGATTGGATATATTATTAGCTGACTAACACTTTGTTTGTTGATACTTTTCTTACTTTTTGAATTTAAAACTTCTTTGAGCCCATTTGACTTTTCAGACGTAGTGAGTGATCAATCATCCCTTTGGCTCTTGTAATTTGTGAGTCACTTCAATCTAAATAATGACTTATATATGTTATTACGTCTGTATGAAAAATGAGGGTATAATATATGGGAGAATATAATAAAGATTGCATCCGCCCCAAAGATTCTGCATCCCTCAGCTGCATTTAATGTTAGCAGGAAAAAGACTATATAATTTTTACAAATATAAGCTTTATTGATTTGACAACCAGATGACAATTCTTGCAAGAGCATTAGAAAACAAGTTCCAAACAAGAACCTAGCTAGTTAATTGGTGGAATTTCGAAAACTAAAATCACACTGAAAATATTATTTTTTTCCTTACTGTGCACGAAAGAAGTTTTGAAGGACAGCAATATCTTTAAGTAATACGCTCATTGCTTTATGTTAATTAATGCATGTACATTTCCATTTTGTAGTATACCCCTGCTATTGATATTTGGAGCATCGGATGTATATATGCGGAGATGCTTACTGGAAAACCATTGTTTCCTGGTAAAAATGTGGTGCACCAATTAGATCTAATGACGGATTTCCTTGGTACTCCTCCCTCTGAATCAATTGCAAAGGTTAGTTACTCCATTCCTCTATCTTCCTCATTTTATATTTTCTGTAGATACCAACTCCTATTTTATATGAATATTGCTGCATTAGTCTAGTTAATAGCATTTCAAGAGGCTATAATGAGTCCTCTATGTTCCTTTATGACAACATATTTTATAATTTAAATGGCAGATCAGAAATGAGAAGGCAAGAAGATATCTCAGCAGTATGCGGAAAAAACAGCCCGTCCCTTTCACACAGAAGTTCCCAAATGTCGATCCTTTGGCTCTTCGCTTGCTGGAACGCCTGCTTGCATTTGATCCTAAAGATAGACCATCTGCAGAAGAGGTGACATTCAATGACCAATATTTGTTATACATATAAATTCACTATAATTGGGATTTTTTTTTGAAATCTGATTTACTAACTGCAATTTTATTAACTCTTTGGACTTTTATTTTGCAGGCATTAACTGATCCTTACTTTCATGGATTAGCAAATGTGGATCGTGAGCCAACCAGTCAACCCATATCAAAGCTTGAGTTTGAGTTTGAGAAGAAAAAATTGACAAAAGATGATGTTAGAGAGTTGATTTACCGAGAGGTAGTTTTTTTTTTTTTTATGGTTCGCTGAATGGTTTCTTTTCCTAACTCAAAATACTTTTATCTTAACCAAACAGATTTTAGAGTATCACCCTCAGATGCTTGAGGAGTATCTTCGAGATGGAGATCAGACTAGTGGCTTTATGTACCCAAGGTTAGGCATTAGTTAATTATTTTAATTAACTTTAACTATCATCCTGCTTTATATGCTTAATAGTGTGTGTAGGTGATACACACTTTAAATTATGTGAATATTTTCCTGCGTAACTGCTTTTTGAAAGTAATAGAAATACACTGTTTCTTCCTTGTTTTTCAGTTTGCCAAGTATATAAGCTTTTGGGTAGGAGATAATTCACTCATTAATATAGTTAATCTCTTCAAAAATATAATCTCTGTATGGCTGTAACTTAGTTTGCAGAAATTTTCTTATGCTCATAAATTATTTAGTGAGAATTGTGATATTGGCTGATCTCATGCTATGTTTCTTAGCGGCGTTGATCGATTCAAGCGACAGTTTGCACATCTCGAGGAGCATCATGGTAAAGGCGGAAGAAACACTCCGCTCCAAAGGCAGCATGCTTCATTGCCTAGGTATGAAGTTAATAATGCTTTATTTTCTTAAAGGTTTTATGTGTTGGCTGTTGAGTGTACTACTAAATCAAATCTTATTTTCTTCTTAAATGTTTTACAGTAAAAGTTAATTATGTATTCATAAGTTACTACCCTGTTGATTATATATAGGTGGAGAACATCAATGTTTTTATGATTGCAAATATCTACTTTGAAGTTTTTATTTGATATGGCTCTTTTACGTTATTATGAAAAAATCTGCATTTGCTTATTTTAATCTTTTTTGTGAATATTGTTTTGATATATACTTGTTTATCCGTTTCCGAACTCTGATTTATTAATCTTAGCCCCTGTTTGGTTTAAGCTAAAAATCAGATTTTTAGTTGATGAAATCATGAAATGTGTGGTTGAAATGTTGATAAAAGTTGTGGAGCCATTATGGTTTCAACATACACAAGTGTTGAAGGCAAGATTTAGATGAATACATGTGATCACTCTCTAACAGCTTAAGATCTTTGATGAAGTGATTAACAAGTTATCGTATTGTATAAAAAAGTCATTTGGGAGTTGTAGCTAACCATAGAGAGCACATTTCGTGGTTTTAAAAGGATATAGTTTATCTTTAAGATAGCATAGATAAAATTTTATCAATAGCGGAAGTTGGGACTATTAGGATCAGAGTTTATGTAACCTAGGTCATATCAGGATGGCTTACATTGTTTCAAACCTGGAAAATTTGTCACTATTTTGGACGGTCATATTAATATTTTACCTTCTGCTGTACCTTCAGAGAACGAGTCCCTGTGGTCAAGGATGAAACAGCCGTTCAAGATAATGATTTTGAAAAACGAACTTCAGCATCTGTTGCTTCAACTCTTCAAAGTCCTCCCAACAAAGCTGAGGGAACAGATAATTCAAATGCAGAAAGTGGAACATATTCTGCTCGTAGCTTGTTGAAGAGTGCTAGTATCAGTGCATCTAAATGTATCGGCGTTAAAGCAACAAACAATACAGAGGTGATTTAATTGCTCGTGCCATTTTTACTTGCAATTCTATTGGAATTTACTATTCAATGCCTACTCATTTATGTTGATAGTTGAGTCATAGCTTGGTAATAAGCCCCTGTTTGGTTTGGTTATGATAAAAATCAGATTTTTAGTAGATTTTCATTAAACTTGATGAAATTGTGTGTTTGAAAAGTTGATAAAAGTTGTGAGTCCTATGAAATTTGTAATTGAAAATGAGTTTGGAAAAAAAAAAAGTGAGTTAAGAAATGGAGGCCAAACAGGATATAAATGTTATTCGATATGATTTTCATCATCTTATATTGAACATAAAAAAGGATTTCTTTGATAAGAATGGGAGAGAATTGTCACTAATATGTTTTAATTGGTTAACTTATTCGTTTTTGACAGGAAGATTCAATTCCAGAGCAGAGCGAAGAGGTCAATGGGTTGACCCAGAAAATTGCTGTTCTCCATACCTGATTTTAGAGTTCGATTGTCTTCAAATATATTGTTTGCCTTTGTAGATCGACCAGGCTTTATTATGGCTTATTGAAGATCTTTGCTTTAATTCAGGCAGAAACCATTGGCTTGTTGCCTATTGTTATTGATATCACATATCGCGTAAGTTTCACATATCGCGTAAGTTATAGTATTAGGTAAGGGAAATTGTTTTCCCATATTTTGACAGTAGACATGGACACGGATATATCATTCTGTTGTTCCATATATTGACATTGAAAGCATTTCAGGTAGAAGCTTTAAACATCTTGACAAGCAGAAAACAATATCATGTCCCCTTCCGACATCTCCCTTGAGGCAGTGTTTTTGTGGACATATATTATTGACAATGACATAATTACATATTCGCGGTGCTTAAAAGCATTTTTTCTGGCAAGCATGAAATTACAGTTTAAAATATGTTGGCACCAATTATGCTTTGTGACCTATAAATTTTACACTGTTCATCACAACACAGATCAAAAAGGGAATGGACGAATCATCTCATTATCTTCATGGTCTAATATCTTCATGAACAGCAAAAACGTGAAATGAAGGTGTTCAAATATGTGAATTTGTCTAATCGAGCTTATCAAATACGTCATAGAAATCTAAAAATAAACACGAAATGAATATGAATTGATATGACTTTCGGATAAAAATAAGGAGATGATGGTAAAAGTAAAAAGAGAAGCTAGGTAAAAATAATTTGACAATAATGACGTGTCATCGCTCAAGTGGCAATTTGAAAAAAATAAGAGAAACATTATACACACGGGCATAAATAAGAGAAACATTATACGTACGGGCATGTTTGGTAAGGTTTAAAATCCAATTAAAATTGAAAATATAGCCGTTATTGGNTGAAATGAAGGTGTTCAAATATGTGAATTTGTCTAATCGAGCTTATCAAATACGTCATAGAAATCTAAAAATAAACACGAAATGAATATGAATTGATATGACTTTCGGATAAAAATAAGGAGATGATGGTAAAAGTAAAAAGAGAAGCTAGGTAAAAATAATTTGACAATAATGACGTGTCATCGCTCAAGTGGCAATTTGAAAAAAATAAGAGAAACATTATACACACGGGCATAAATAAGAGAAACATTATACGTACGGGCATGTTTGGTAAGGTTTAAAATCCAATTAAAATTGAAAATATAGCCGTTATTGGGTTGGGGGGGAGGGGTTGTGTTGTATAGGCTGTGGGGAGTTGTATTATTTACAATGACATAATTACATATTCGCGGTGCTTAAAAGCACTTTTTTTGACAAGCATAAAATTACAGTTTAAAATATGTTCGCACCGATTATGCCTTGTAACCTATAAATTTTACACCGTTCATCACAACACAGATCAAAAAGGGAATGGACGAATCATCTCATTATCTTCATGGTCTAATATCTGCATGAACAACAAAAATATGAAATGAAGGTGTTCAAATATGT
>CAIGRL010289573.1:0-13227 GCA_903798325.1 Fraxinus xanthoxyloides
TCAATAGTATATTTTTATCAAAAAACTTAACACGTCTACAAGTTATTTATTGGTAATATGTTGAGCCTGTCGCCTAAAAGGGTATATTTTTAATTTTAAAAGATAATACGTGCTTATTAATTATATGAATTTTGTTACTTGTACATAAAAATGATAGGAGTTGTGCTATTCATACCGAAAATGGTTGACCGACACTCACAATGGGGGGAGGTCACTTTTCTTTTTGGAATTTTTTAATCACGTGGGGCCCGTCGCATGTGAGAGGTTGTCAAATTCATTGTCATCCATTTTCGGTACAAATGGAAAAGTCCAAATAGTAGATAAGTGGTTACCGAAAATGATGTGGAAGGAAAAGATTGGATGAAAAAGTTAACTGTGTTTTAAATTGATAAATGGTAGAGTGCCATATGGACATTATGTAATCCCTTGTGTAAACCATGATATACGTGTAGCAATGTCCTAACTATATTTAATTTAATCTACAATGATATCCACTATTGATTAACTAATGTTCAAATTTAACGCGTCTAATAGGACTCGTGAAGAAATACCAAAAAGTTGACTATGGCTCAATGCCATTGCGCTGTTTTCCTCGCTGCCATCGTCAAAAGTTACTCGTATATACGCACGAGTATAAATAGAAGAAGAGACAGATAGATAGATTCATATTAATCCAGTTTTGATGAAAACTGAAAATTGGTTTGATTTGTTCTATTGGTTTAAAGGGATTTGGGGAATTTTCAAGGTTGTGACAGTGAATATGACAAGAAGAGACCTGCAAATGCACCTTTGTTGAGTATCAAAAGGGTTTTGAGGCCGAAGCTGTCACTGGATGCTTTGGCTCTTCATTGCACAAGCAAGGGATGATCCTATTTATGGAATTTGCTGCCATTTTTGCTGGTTCTTTATGAACTTAATATGATTTGTTGCTACTGGGGTGCAGTTAGGGTGGAGGTTAAAGATAATCTCAGAGAAATTTATGTTTCGATTTTACAATCAGAGGTGGCACAATTGATTTGTGCTTCTGGCATCGTTGCATTTAACACCTCTTTACTCATTAATATACTATCAAGAGTTTGTTCTACTTTGTCTCGAATGTCATATAAGAAACGTAGGCAAAACAAGAAACTAAGCTAAAGGTTTCGCTGTTTCTGGTGTTATCTATGGATGAACCAAGTTGAAGAGCAAAAAATTATTCATGTGATGGACCTCAAACATATTCAATGAGGCTTAATATGTATAGCGTTAATAGAAAATCAAGTCATTCCTTTTTAAAGATTTCTATTTCTCAATTTTACTTCATATAAAAACAAAGAACCCTTAAATAGTATCTATAACTCTAATTTAAGTAAAAAGACCAAAATATACATCTACTTAATTAAACAATTAAAAAAGCAAAAACAAAAAAACTACAATTGCTCGATAAACTGCCTTAAACTGCAAATTTGAGGCTGGAAACGACGACAACCGGGGAACGCTGCGAGACGTTTCCAAGAATATATTATAATAAAATTTTTGACACTGGTGCAAAAAATTATGCATATTTTTTAGAAACAGCTCGTTTTGCCAATTTTCGGTCTAATTCCTCTTCAAACTCTAACGCCAATTGTCCTACATCATAAATCCACTTCCAACTTCTACGGTTCTACCAATCTTGGATGAAAGAAAATCATTGAGAAATTTATTCTTATATGTCAATATTATAGCTATTCTGCTCAATAAAATTCTAACTCGACCATTGAACCCGTCCTGGAAGGAAAATGACACCTTCAAAAAGAGAAAATTATGCAACTGTGAAGATGAGTTAACTATTGAAATAAAAGTTTTCAATTAATAGTGATAATCAAGTCCACATTCCCAAACCAATGTAAGAATTCTTTACACGTGATTATTAAATACAGATAAAATAAAAACAATCATACGAAATCATCCTATAAGTTGTACCGAAGCTCAATATACAAGAACTAATACCGCTAACTTTTCAAAACCTATCTCAAGATAGCAAAGTTCACTTCTTTATACTCATACTCAAATCCAAAAAGGCTCTATTCGGTAATAATAAGCCATCAAGAAAATTATCAGTTCAATATATTGATCTACAAATTCCCAATAAAAATGTCACTCAATATTTGACAGCAGCTGCAATTGATTAGAGCAATATCTCCAAATTTTAATTTCCCTTTTTCTTCCTCCATTATGAAGATTTTTGATGAAAATCATGTAAGAGTACTTTTGATGAGTCTATGATGTTTGAACAGCAACTTCTGATTAACCTTCTGAATTTTTAAACACAAGAATTTTCTGCGGAAAGACAAATGCCAGTTTGGTTAAATAACTTGTGCCGGGATAGAGGCGCCTATAAACTAGCCTCAAGTTTGCCCCCTATCCACTATGAGTGGATCCCTTCGATTTGTTATCTTGATCAAATTGATAGAGAATATGAAAATAAGCTCCTTCTATGGGAAGCCTATGAATCTCCCACTAGTCATCCTCCTCATAGTACGACCTTCTTAAGCATCCTTCTCTGACTCGTACATTCTTCGACTTCTGTTTGCAAGTACAGTTACTCTATCCGAAAGCAAAATTTTCCTTTAACGACCTAGGATTGCAAAGATTTGTGATGCAGTAAAACTAATACAGGAATTCAAAAACCTTCTTGCTAACCACCCTTATCCCACAAAGAGACAAGCTATTCCTTGACGTGCCAAAGCCCCTTATAATGTCAAATTGGATGCTTCCACTACTCCTATTGCTATTATGACTGTTTACCTTTTAGGTATCTCCTAATCCATACTGTTTACCTTCCTTCTAGATATGAAAATATCTAGGACTTCGTTCCAAGAATGAAATTCCTAAATTAAGAAGAGAAGGGATGGATGGCCGGCCCATGAGAAGGAAGACTACTTATACTCTTTAACACAAGCAAGTTGATGATCCTATACTCAGCACAGTGAATTCTCTCCTGAAGGAACTAGCAAAACTCAAGACACCATAGTAGAAATTTCAATCAACTCAACTACAGTAACAATTTTTATGTTACAGAGTTGGTTAATGTAGCAAGCTTTATGCATAGTTACCATACTCAACCTGGTCGATGTATCGATTCATTAGTCATTTCCACTTAATTTCCCAAAAAATAAAACAAAAACAAAAACAAAAACTATAAAAGTCTATATGGTTCAGCAATCAGGGTACTCGAAGTTGTTGCATGTATGATGCTAAAAATAAAATAAAATTTATATTCTTTGAAGATGGAAACTCAGATTAATGTGTGCCAACGATTATTACTAGGCTGTGAATAAATAAAAATGTTGAATTAATGTGTTTAAGCTAATCAAACAAGCAGTACTGTTTAAAAAGGTCTCTTCCAAGTATGCGCTTCATACTGTGTCTCCGATTCTTTGGGGCGATCATGATTGCATTTCTTGCAAACAACATTCCTCCTATAATTCAAGAAATCACAACTGCAGAAACAAAAACAGTATGTTATCATTCAGTTAAGCATAAAACTAATGATTCATACAGCAACCATGAAAGATGAGTGGAAATAGACGCACTCAGGGCACTCCCATTCCCCAGGATTCAGTTGCCTCTTGGGCCGTGGCTCTTGGCAGCGTAAACACTTGCGGTTGCTTGAAAAATTCATGAAATCACACCTGTAGAGCTCAAAATGTGATGAACCACCCAAGATAAAACTAGTGAATGAAAGAACCCGCACAAGAATATTGCAGGTGAAAGCTAATCATCTGGCATGTTATTAGTAATATACATGCAAGTTAAGATTTTATGATCCTCAAGTAGGTGTCAAACAACTCAGTGGAAAAGGATAATAATTAGTTTCTAAAATATTCTGACCACATTCACGAATGCAAAGAAAGCAATGAAATGTCTAAATTGTCCATTATTTGCAAACATAAGGACTACAAATATATGCCGAAAGCAATATAATTGCTTAGTTTGTTAATTAATAGCATAATTAAGAGGAAAATAAGCTGGACAGTTTAAGAGCAAAAATAGTGTAGAATTAGTCCAAAATTTCAAGTGCAAAAAATAAAAAAATGGATGAAGTAATAGCTATTAGCCACTACCAAAAACGTCAAAGCATATGTCCTAAAAAAAATACACTCAGCAACATGAAAAGTTGATTAAACTTACTGAGTGCAATTCCAATCTCCTTTTTTCATTTCAGCATCATCAACAGAAACCCTCTTAGGTCCTTCAGCTTTGCATTTCAGGCATCGTATATTTCTAGAGAAGTTTATAAAATTGCATCTGCACAAAGTGGTTGTTTGAAAATTGAGTTGTGAATGACAATGCGACGTCTTAAAAAATAAACAGCTTGGAATGAAGGCAAAAGTGAAAATTTTAGAATGGATACCAGAGAACGGGATGGATGTCCCATACACAAAACCAAAAATGAAATATTAATAGCATAGAGCCAGAAGATGAATACCACCACAAAAAGAGAATGGTTTATTAACATAGGAATAAAACAAGGAGAATAATTGCACAAGAATCACATGCATCAGCAATACACAGCACACAAGATTGAGAATACAGATGCTTAAGTAAAATATGGTAAAACTCCCACCATGATAGCAAGACAAGCAAACTGCGTATAAACACACTGGCATGCCTGTTAAAAATACATTTCAATTGTTTATGATGAACTGCCTTATCTAAAATCTCAAGCTATTATCGAGAGAGGATATTTATTTATTTTAATTTTATCTTTAATGTAAACAAACACATTCAGACCACAATCATTTTTTTACCAAAGGCCTAACACGTAGAATTTTCATAAACAAGTGATGATGAGACTTGAAACCATAATATTTGCATGCTCGAATATCATATTGAACAATCTCATCTAAAATCATAAGCTATTATAGAAGAAATAATTTATTTGTTTATGTATTATTTTCAAAATATATCAGAATGGATGCAGAATGAATTTCTTCTTCATCAAAATGAAGCAATCATCTTTCATTCTCAAGGATAATTTAGACACGAGATGAAGTATGGCTAGTGCTCAAGTCACGTGCGGTAAAGAAGAAAAGGATAAATGCCTTCTGTAATAACCTACACGGCAAGAAGGAAGGACTATGGAAAACGTCGTGCTATAAGTTTGAAAGAATTAGGATACTTCAATTTTCAAGGAGAAAAATAAGAGTTCAATCTCTTGGAGGAAAATGGGAAATGCAGAGACCAAGTTCATCATCATCAAGATCATGAAGACGAGTCATAGATAAAAACTAAGATAGATATTAAAAAGCCAGAATCATATCAAACTTGCCATTTCGTTGTGAAGGTGAGCCACTATTCATGCTTTATCACGAGGAACTATTTAATCAAACTTCCACTTTTAAATTTTATTTACGAGACTCTCCCTGAGTTGCTGATGTTGATTTCATGTACCATTTTCCCTCTTTTTTGCTGCTTGACACACAAATAGGCAATATTTTCCAAGCACTTCTGATGGATATAATATCAATTTAGCAGCTAATGTGTGTATAATTAAATCACTCATGAGGCAAAAGATTAGTCTTCTTGACAAAAATATGCTTATTTTCAGACAAAAGAACTTATTAAATGACACTCAATTTTCCGGTAGATTGAGTAGAAGTTTGATTCTGATGATGATTTTTTATTGTCCTTGTTTGCCGGCACCTTCGTAGTTCAATTTAAGAGCTGAACATCAGAGCCTCCCAATGCAAAGATGACAAAAAATATCGCAGTCCTATACATGCATTTAGATGCATGCCATATATATCTATATCAAAATCGTCTGCACCAAACAGATAGCTCATCATATTCTTTATGGCAGCTGCAGAAAGCATCAGCTCTAGTGGCATGCCTTCAAGTTATATGCGTGCAGAAGTTTAATATGGCAGGTTTCTGACAATTATTTTTCACATGATATCATAATCAATTGACATTGCGATCACTCTAATATTAAAAACATTAAGTTTCTGAAAACTCAGTAAGCACTCACCAAGAATAGAGTTATACTATCTAATAAGGAATTCAGAACTTACTCGGAGCAAATCCAATCTCCTTTCTTGATTTCAACATCATCCCCGTGAACACTCTTAGGTCCACCTTCTCCGCATTTGAAGCATCTTGCATGTCTAGCGAAGTTCATGAAGTTGCATCTAAGAAGCAATTTTCGCACAACATCAGCTACTAGTGCAGCAGAATATGAAACATTAATGTAGCTCACGTAATAGCAAAACAAGAAGTAGAAACAACAATCATCAGATGAAATGGAGACTGGAGAAATAGTTTCTGCTTTCCGGTGCTTTCAAATCCTAATGCGTGTTTAACTAAAAAGAACGGCAGAGAGTAACATGCTCAAGATATATTCCAACTTTTTGATCATTCGAATCCAATAATTACCAAGAAAGAAATATTCCAGAAAATGGAACAATCGTGAAACTCAAAAGTAATTACTCCTATACAAATCATAATAAGAGTGTAACTCAAAAGAAATTACCATACCTTTCAAAAAAAAAAAAAATTACCACAAATTATCATAATAAGAGTTTTCTAATTCGACTTACTTGGTACACATCCAGTCTCCTCTTTTCATCTCAACATTGCGTGACCTTTCATCAACTACAGAATCAGGAGACTGTTTCTTCTTTTGAGAAGTTATGACAGCAGGCTTTGGAACTTCAGGATCAGGAGGTGTCTCACTGAGCTCAATCATCTTCGAAAGCAATTTTCTTGCTGATATATCAATAAGGTCTCTACCTGGAGGCTTCTCTCCTCCAGAAGTAACAAGTGGATCTAACGCATAGAGCAATAAAATGCGAATGATATCCACTGTACGTGCAGCTCCTTCAGAGTCATTAACCAGAACATATGCTTTATCACAGGATCCACGCAGATTGCAAGCACCGCATACCTGCAGTATACTTCAGTTAAACTTGGATTCATATCAACAATTATACCAAATATAATCCATATGCTACCAGAGCAAATATGTTTGCATCAATGAGCAATGAAATTCATTGTAAATCAAAGGGAGCTTACGTCTCCTTCATCAAGTTTCAGGTATGCTCTCAATCTTTTGGCCGAGTTAACAGACTTTCTAAAAAGATTAGGACATCCTTTATCCACAACTGCCTGAATATCTTCTGTAGACAATGATCTGAAACATACATTCCACACTCACAATCTTACTTTCCTGCAAATTTCATTTTTACCTCTCCTCATATAACTGAGCAATAAATTATAGCATGTTCGGCCTGGCTTAAATGGTAACAAAAAAAGGCCAAAAAAGTAAGAAAATCCATTTTCTGGCTTTTAAGCCAGACCAAACATTCTCAGCACGAAAATTGAAGTTCCCTTACTTGAAAATGTCAAAGCGATCACGACCGAATCTCAAACAAGCATCCTTGAGCAAACCCATCTCTGTATAAGCGGCCCGGTCCATACCACCACCGTCTTCCGACATTACCGTGGATGGAGGAGGAGTAACGGTAGCACTTTCAATAAGGTATCCTTTCGTCTTTAAACGGTCGACGAAGAGGACCCATTCAGGCCAGGGATGGTATTGGTGATTAGAATTGACAGAGAGCTCCGGCTCTCTGCTGTCGGCGGGGATTATAGTAGCTTCAGAGTCGATTGTGACTGCATACGAACTGTATCGGTGAAACCGCAGGGAAATAGAAGGAGAACGGAACAGCTTGCAAAATCGAAGTGGAGGAACTTGAGAGAAACGGAGGGAACTGCGGAGAATTGAGGTTCCTAAAAGAGTGGATAATCTTGAAGTTACTGTCATTTTTCTTTCTTTCTTTCTTTCTTTCTTGGGGGTGGGGTGTGGTGGGCGTAGGGGTTTCAACTTTCAAACCATGAGAGGAGAGCTATCGGCGAAGAAACTCAACTGTGACGAGGGTTTTGGATAGGGCTTTTGGAGTTTGTAAGCGGTTATTACTGATGATGGTATTATTTGGCGGGTGTTGCGTCTTGACCCATATCATCCGGGTCGGGTTGAATGCAAATTGAGCATCAAAAATAAATTTTTGAGCATTAGGGACCGGATTTTAATAATTAATATAATATACCAATAGACCTAGTTAACCATATGTGTGTTGTTTGTAAATATATATTAAAGACATTCGACACACATTGTTTACATATAGCTAAAATTTATTTTCGTGTAATCCACAGCCTAGGTAAACAAGTTCGAAAAAAACAAGAGTAGCCAAATAAAAATATCTAATTGAATATGGAGTCGAGAAGTATGGAAGAAGAATATTATCGTATTCATACCTAAATTTTCTTAATATAAATGTACCCAAGTACAAAAAAAATGATCATTTGCTAAAAGAAATCGTATCCATCTTCTCTTTGAATGGGCGGTTCAACAAATATGAACAAAAATTATTTATAATTTGAGAAATGCTACACTTACCCACTTGGTTCACATTCATTTTCACATCCATCTCACATAGGGCGTGGGGTCAGTTAAAATCACGGGCCCCACCCCCTATGTGAGAGGGATGTGAAATTAAATGTAAATTAAGGTGTGTACATTTAGCATTTTTATTATAATTTAAGGTAAATTTCAGCTCCAACATGGCTCATCGTGATGAACGAGTTCTCCACAGGTTATCGATCCATGTTAATGTGCATGTTGTCATCTTTATCTAACAAAACCTCTAAAATGGTCAAATTTTGTTTATCATTGAACCGTCGGTGAAAAAGAAAAAAGGGAACCAGAAAAAGCGACTTTCACGCCACATTCAATGCCCAAAAACAAGTAGACTCAGCTCAGACACATTTCGTTAATACTTTCCAACCACTCAGGCTACAAACCTGCTTACCTTATAATTCACAAAAGAATCCCAATCTATTTCCCATTGTTTTTTTGGTGTGTTTCTGTTCTCCTACTTTCTCTCTCTCTTCCCCTCAAACAAGGGAGAAAGAGAAAAACTAAAATAATACTCTCTTCCCTCTCCATTTTAATATTGCATTCACAAAGGGTACGTAATCTGAAAAATTAGAAGCGAGTTGAAGTTTATATTAAAAAAAAATTAAAATTAAAAATTATCAGTTTTCATGCAGTTATTGGGACCTTTTATGTCTGATTATAACCCAGTTTCTTTGTTTTTATTAAAGTTTTTGGTGCAGATTCAAAATAGCTTGGAAGATAGAAGTGGTTGGTTGGATATTATATTTAAGATTTAAAAGGGAGAATCGAATAGATTAGATAAAATGGATTCAACAATTTTCCCTTCACCAGCAGCAAAATCTCTGATGGATGAGATGTTGGGACTTCTCCGAGTTCGGATTAAGAGAGGTGTAAATCTTGCTGTTCGTGATGTTGTTACAAGCGATCCTTACGTCGTTGTGAAAATGGGTAAACAGGTCTGTCTATGCATCTTCTTCTTTTTTTTCTCTTCGAGTTCTAGGTTATGAATGGTGCATTTTGTCGTTTAAGGTTTTGTAGCATTGTAGATTTGTGGTAGATAGCATTATTCTTGGATAAATCCCTAAGTGTCCAGGTTAATAGAAAGAATTATAACGTTGAGTTTGTTAAACATGTCTGGTCGTGCTTAAAATTAACTTTAGAATTACTTTTCTTGAAAGTATGTCTTAGCCAGACATGCTCTAAATACTTGGCTTGTCACAACTAAAGTATTTGGTGTAGAAGGAATGTCGAATTTGATAGTCGTGGAAGATATGAGATTCTTGAGATTAATGTTAAGTCTTGCCTCCTTTCGATACACTTGGAGTTCATCTCTTTGAGGTAATGGTTGGGAATGAGAAAAATCCACAACTTATCATTTGTCATAAGATGCTCATAAAATTATGATATTGTTACTATTCATCAAGAATCATCAAGTGACGTTTCTTGATGAAGAGGTGCCTATCAAAATTGAATTTGAAGATGCGAAGAAATGAGGTTTTTCTAAAAATAGAAATGAACCAAACTGGTTTAGTGAATTAGTTGCAATGTACTAGGCCAGCCCATTTTACACTAATCTTATCACTAAGATATTTGACACATTGTGTATGTATTTTCTTTCAATTTTTGCTACTCGGGTTTTGAAAGCGAAATATATGTTGACGTTCTATGTAGAAGTTGAAGACTCGTGTTGTAAAGAAGGATATCAATCCTGAATGGAATGAGGATTTGACACTTTCTGTTGCTGATCCTAATACCCCAATCAAGCTGGTGAGCTCCATTTTCTAACTACCATGAGAATCTAGTGATATAAATGAATATATAGTAGCACGGTCCACATGACATAATGTGTCGATATTTCTGATAGTACGAAGTTGTCCCTTCTTGTGTATATGATTTTCAGACCGTGTACGACCACGACACTTTCAGCATGGATGACAAAATGGGAGGTGCAGAGGTTGATATTAAACCATTCATGGAAGCACTGAGGATCAAACTAAATGGCCTCCCAAGTGGTACTGTAATTACAAGAGTACGACCGTGCAGATCAAACTGTCTGTCCGAAGAAACTTGTGTCATATGGAAAGACGGTAAGGTGATACAAGATATGATTTTGCGACTGAGAAATGTTGAAAGTGGCGAGGTCGAACTCCAACTGCAATGGATTCACCTTCCAGGAGCGAGAGGTTATTAGAACGTGCAAGTTTTGCACGTATCTTATGACCTCAGTTTTAATTTCGAATGCTATGAGAGTTTAAAGGTTTTATAGGCCATGTTTTGATATATCTACCTTGCTTTACTCTGCCTATCTATGCAAGCGTGTAGATTAGCATATGTTTTTGTGGTTACCACAATAAAGTGAATGATCCTTGTAATTCATGTTAGTTTTTGAACCCTCAGGAAGAATTACTGCTGAGTTTCCAAAAGGCCCGATTGATCGACCATTTGCTGTCTAAATAACTTCATATTGTGTTCAAAATGAAAAGAGAAGTCATGTGATACAGTTAACATTTCTAGATTTATTGGTAGATTATACGCATTTAGATCCTTAATAATTACGTGTGTTGACCTCGAAAAATGATTCGTACACATGACCAACAGAACAAGTCTTCACATCAAGTTTTCCATGCACACATTAGCACATTGTTAGTCGCTCACGGTCTTTTCCGATGGGGTGGAAGCGGCCACGAGCACTCCGACGATCAAGTCAGTGTTTCGATCAACCAGAAAGTATTGCCCGGAGGTGAAGTGGTCATCGGGGCATGGTCGGGGATACGTGTAAATATAATATGAGATTTTTCAGAATGAAGACTAAGATTCCAAAAATCCGACCCCCCACACTCACCATGGTTCATGGGTATTTATACTAGAGAAAGGAAGAGGAGGACCGTTAGATAGGGAGGGACACCTGACTTCAGATCCCGGGCGGGCCATCCTCTCACAGGCATCAATCGTCAATCCGTATGGTGGCGAGCATTAAATGGTTTTTGACATGGCAGCTAAGTCGACTGTTTGCAGCCTGCCACACGTCCCATCAATCAGTCTAGGATTTGACTTTGCAAAGATCTTTTATACAAAAGATCTTTACGGAGACAAGGTGCGTGGCGGGTCCAAACAGTTATTTGACGAGGAGTGCGGGCTTGTGCATCCGTTGCAAATTGCGGATGAGTTCGGTTCTTCCATTTGACATGTAAATAGTTCGTCTCATGCAATCAAATTCGTCCCACGTGCAATCACTTCGTCTGACACGTAGCGTGAAGGGGATCCACTTTTCTTGACACGTGACGGACGAGACGTAGGGTCTACGCGGACCCGGAACAAAGTGTAATGTTAATATGGATCGACCCCTTAAATTTGTTATATCTAAATCATGTCATTTTAATGAATAAAGCTTCTTTAGATTGATTCAAAATATACTGCAACCACGTAACCTGAGTTGTTATTTCGCAGTTTCATAAAATCGCATATCCATCACTATATTCATCTTATGTACATGACATCTTGCCGTTTACCTCCTAACATTCTCTAGCGTAAAATATAAATCTATGGGATATTAAATTTTACACCCTCTATATAGGGTGTAATTATACTTTGACATACCGTGTAATATAAATTTACATTTTGCATAGGTGGTTACAAAACTCTCATTGTTGAAAAAAAAGTGGGAAATTTACAAATATATCATTATAGATATTCAAAGGACAAAAATACTCTTAAATTTATTTATTTTTTTAAAAAAAGGAAAAATAAAAAAGGGTGGGGGATCACGTCTTGTGTGTTATTTTGTGTTACATTCGGCATATCATAGAAATTCGATTAAGGTGACTCTTCCAACATTGTAAAAGCAAATAAAAAAATTTCAAATTTTTGCCTTCCGATTAAATATTTTGTTAAAAGAATAATATAAAAAAAATTCAAATAAGATAATTTTTATTAGTTGTTACTTTGTAGCTAAAAATCAATTTTCTACTCATTTTGAGTTGGGATAATTTCGTAACTTGTAATAATTGGTCAAGAATGCATGCTCAATTTTGTTTATTTTTCTACTAATTCACATTTGTAATTTTTTTTAGCAAAAGGATTTATTATTATTTTATTATTATTATTTTTTTTTTTTTTGCCATAATCTAACTTTTAGTGTCATATATAATGTCGATTCATAAAATAAGGTATGTAAAGTATACATGGGATGTGTTTTGTAAATTTCCATAAATCTATTACATTGAATTTTTATAATGGAGGCTATATTGAAACTAGGATATTTTATAGATGCACTACATTTTAATTCTATCAAAGGTCCCTAATTTTTACTTATTATCATATTTATGTCCTTATCCTTTTTAGTGTATTCTTATTCTCATTATTCCATTGATTAGTGCATATTGTTTATGATGACAATTTCTTTCCAAAAATTTCACCAACGGAGTAAAGAGACTTATTTTTCCTCCCATTTTTAAATAAGAAAAAATGTAAATATAAAAGCACGACTAAATATTTACTCCTTATTTTAAAACACTATAACATATTTTTTGAACGGAAACGATTATCACAAAGAATACGACCTAAGAAAATATTTCTTTATTCCAATGAAAGCACTTTGATCACTGGCGGACCCCTGACGTCTTGGGGGGTCACGTGCTCCCAATTTTTGAGAATTTTTTCTTTTAAAGTCATTTTTGGTATCGATTGAAATCTAAATTTTAATTTAAATCAAAATTAATAATTAATTTTAATAACATATTTCATGAAATCTATAATTGTTTAATCTTCATCAAGATTTACTAAAAATTTGATTTTAATCACCACCA
>CAIGRL010289576.1:0-21163 GCA_903798325.1 Fraxinus xanthoxyloides
GTCTTTTCAGCATGCTTTGTCCTCGCTCGCACGCTCCCTGAGAAAACTTCCCAGGGGGTCACCCATCATAGAATTTCTCCAAGCCAAACACGCTTAACTGTGGAGTTTCTAACAATGGATTTCCGGAAAAGAAGGTGCATCTTGTTGGTATGAGTAGTACCTATCAAATTATTTAAGCTTTCCTAGTCGGGGTACTACAAATTCGATTTGGCAAGTCGTTATTTAGGTCACAACTATGGCATGAATCATATTACTTATTAATTTCTTTTGAAGTGTAGTATGGTTGTGCTTCTTTTATATGAGTTTTTCGTTGTATATGATGTTTTATTTCTTCTTTGCCAATGCAACACGTCTTTTCTAAAGACAGCATGAATTTGTTTATATCGAGTTTAGATCCCGACCATCCGCATTCGCGCAAGCATCAGTTGTATATTGTAACATCTCGTTAAGGTGCAAAGGCCACTAATCAAGAAAAAAGATTGACGATCGTTAGCACTCTGATGGTCAATTCAACGACTGGACGAGAGAGAAATAAGTGCAAAAGACAGGAAATAAAGTTTGACTAGAGTTAGAATGAACATACCTTCATTATGAAATGAGATCATCTATATAAACGGAAGAAAATAGGCAAACATAGGTTGTTGAACTGAATTGAAGTACAAGAACATGTTTGATTAAATAGGTCCATCCAATTGACATAAATGATTGGTGAGTTGACCAATGTGGGATTCTTTCCATCATGCATATGCCACATAATTTATAGATATAACATAAGTCCTCTAAGTTTGAGTCGTATATTTATATACAAGTCGGATTTGAAATATAAACTATCAAGTAAGCGAGGTCATATGGATTACCTTTGATATATTAGTAGCTCCAATAAGTGAGAGCTTACGAACTGTCTTGGAGGGGTCAGAGCTAAGGCGTCATCATGTCTGCTGCATGAATATGTTCGAAGCGATTAGTTTCTCAACTAATGAGAATTGTCTTCTGTTTCACATCTTCCATGAGGATCTTTTGAACAAATCTTCTTATGATTGATTGATCATCAACTAATGATTGATCTTTTGAAACAAATCTTCTTCTGGCTCAAGCCCACTTTTCAGAAAATATTAATTGTTGCATTAAATATCCTTCAACCTATGATTGACGGATTGATACCTAAGAGAAGAGATCAGACACCCCAGCCACCACATGAATCCATGTCTTCTCATCCAATGGTCAGTATTTCACCTCTACTACTATATAAACCTACACATTGTGCAATTTGAAGAAAATGCAACCTTACACACATTATTTGTAAGACTGTACTGCACGTACACAACACTCTCTAGAAAATGTCATAGCCAGATGACGTGGCAATTTAAAAAACTCGTCCAATTAAGGAAAAAAGAAACAATTTTGTTTCGACCTTACCATTTTCTCCCAACATTTCCGAATTACTTATCATCCCAAACCCTAAACCCATTCAATTCAAGAGACGAAAAAAACTTCGATGATTCCTTCGATATCGATGCTTGTAGATTCGACCCCGCTGGCAATACATGCGTGAACCTAACATCTCTTCTTCTCCCTTACATCTATTTCAGCTTAAACCCACTAAATGGAAGGGATGAAAACACTTTCTGGAACCTCGTTCCTGACAATGAAACCGACAACAAATACAACGGCAACTTCCATGTAGCGACAAAATGGGTAATATTTGTGCTTCATAATCTCGATTCCTCGATTTTTTATATTTTTTCAAATATTCTCATAAAATTAATGATTTTTATCTTCATTAGCTACATATCTTATTTGAGTTTTAATATTCAATATGTATATTTGGATTTGGATTTGCTCCCTTCTTTTCTATCTACATATATACACTTTCTTCAAAGCTTCCTTCAATGGAAATTCGAAGACAAGAATGTAGTTTTTGAATTTTACAAAGTTTAGAAATGTAGAAGAAATTGCCAGCTAGTTTAGAAACTGAAAAAATAAGATAAACATGTGGGTCGTTGGAATACATACATTGACTAGAACTTAAGAGGTGTCTACTAACCTGGAGAGAATTGAGAGAGAGACGTCGACGAGAGACGAAGCAATGTGTACGGAGAGCCAATTTCAGAGAATTGGTGTTTGGTGTAGATCCTGTTTGTTTAAAAATGGACTAGGCGAAAATTTCGTGAGATTTTCAAACAAGATAAGCGAAGGTATTTTGTATTGAAAAAAATGTCATCTGAGAAATCTTTAACAAACTCGGTAATTTAATATGTACAAGTAGATTAATCATAAATTGTTATCTTTCTCACTCCACTCCTCTCTATCATATTTTAGATATTTTCGATATGCATACACTTTGTATGGCTCATGTCCCTAGGCATCCCATACCCTATATTTTGTTATCATCGACTAATTTAATTGTCGAAGTACTAGCGATCACCTTCACTACAGCTGGAGAGGGTTAGGCAATTTGTATTTTCAGAGCTATCACCCCAATAAAAAAATATTCTTGTGATAGGGTCTATGCTTGGTCAGAAATATAGTGAAATCACATTTCCTATTATTTTCCGTGACCTTGCTACTAAGAAAGATGTTCGCTTCTTAAAATATTCTATATGCGTAATAAAAATTCGGCCCATGTCCATTCACAATCTGTCCCATTGCCTAAATAAAATCAAAGGAAATATATGAAAATGGTCAGTTGACCCGACCATATTATCATAATGGCCTTTGACAATCTTTTTTTAAAAAGTTAAAATTATTAAGGCCTAATCGACAATAAAACAGCTTGCCCTTATTTTTTTTTTCTTTTTTTGCCTACTAGTTTTTCTTTATTTTTTTCAATTTAAAATTCTTTTTAATTCTTTTCTTTTTTATGATATAATTAATTTTCTTCAATTTTAATTAAATAATATTTATATTCTTTATTTATTTTTTATAATTTCCTTTTGTTTAATTAATTTTTTTGGAATATTTTTTAAATTTTTTGATTGTTTTCTTCATATTATATATAATTTTTTTTTCGATTTAAAATTATTTTTTAATTCTTTTATTTTTATGGTAAAACTTTTTTTTTCAATTTTAATTAAATAATATTTATATTCTTTATCTAGTTTTTATAATCTTCTTTTTGTTTATTATTATTATTATTATTATTATTATTATTAATATTATTATTATTATTATTATTATTTTGGTAATAATTTAAAAATTCCTTTTTTTTTCTTCTTATTATAATTTTATTTTATTTTCTATTTAAAACTTTATAATATTCTTGCTTTATTTTTTATATTTTTATAATTTATTTTTCCTTTTGTATTTTTTGTCATTAATTTATATTTAATTAAGCATATAGTAGTTACAATTCGATTTGCTTAATTTTTTGTGATTATACTCATATTTCATTTTCTCTTATTGAAAGTTCTAATATTTAATTTTTTGCAGGTGGAGTACCATCTAGATATTGATTTGAGATAAATGATTGAAAAATGTACTTGGAGTAGTAGATTTGAGAGTTTTACTACTTATTGGAGTTGCTCGATGATCAACTACGATGTCCTTCATGTGGCCTTTGTATCAGCTGAGAAAAGTACAATACTCCAAGTAGATCATTGATGCATTACTATATCAGCTACTTGGTTAGTCGACAGTGAGACCCTCCACTCTGACCTCGAGATTAAGGTCGCTAGTTTCTCTATATATGAGTTTGCCTTGATGATTGGACTGAAGATTACGGGCAACGAAGCAACTAGCGACGGTACTCAAAGAAGTAATAGGCTGTACGATGCGTATTTTCAATGATAGAGGACGTGTGCTTCTACTATAGTTGATTGGCACAATCAGGGAGTGCGATCAATGTTGGAAAAATTGAAACTATGACTAATCCATATCCTTGAAAACGTGGTACTTGTCATCACAAAAGGACTATGATCGACCTTTTTTATTTGAAAGTTGTTAATGACATCGATGCTTTCAACAACTCTCTGTGAGGTCGGAGATCTTTTGAATACACCATACACATCTTCACCATATCACACTTGAAGCCTAAGGAGTCCTTGTGTAAGTACGATACTTATTAATTTCTCTTAGTAGTATAGGTAAATGTTTAGCATAGTCAACGTTAAAATATTTACACTAAATTTATATATAATAATTGTATGTATTTTAGATCTGGGCATATCAACTGTCCCCTTCTTAGGTACCCAATTTACGAGGAGAGTGGAGACAGCAACCTTTGGATGCATTTTTGGTGAGCATACCTTTGCAATTTATATTTTATGTTGTTTCAAAATCTCAACACATGATCATTAAAAAGTTGAAATGTCAATATGTCAGTTTGAAGTCCTAATTGAGTTGATGTCGTCGACAGAGAAGGAGGGTCGATGTTTTGTGTGTGAATTAGTTGTTCCACATACTTAAGAAGACTAGTTGTCCGATTCCAATCTTGATTGAGATTTGATATGTGAATTGAATATAATTTATTGATTACCATTTTTTATGAGTTAGCTTATTTTAATTAAATTAATATTTTTAATGTTGTTATTTATGTAGGAGCCTGATCCAATCGATCGACGATCACCTTTGCCCTGGATATCACATCTGCCGATGAGAGTTTATTCTCCCTTATCCAGACACCTTCTCTGTGGATCTCCTACACACAGTCAGATTCATTATTTCGATGATATGTATGTCTTCGTGACTGGATATATCAGAGAGAAAGTGGGCGCGTTATGACGATAGTTAAGAGATGAAGTGGGCTCGTTACGAGAGAAGTTGGAAAATGAGGTAGGATCACTGTGACGAGAGCTGAGAGGCGAGGTAATAGATTTATCTGATGATGTTGGAGTGCTAAAATTCCATTTAGTACACTTTCAGGATTAGGTCACAGTGCTCCAGACTATATAGTAGACAGACAAGAGAGTGATAGACGAGTTAACGGAGAGAGGGTTAACCACTGTTGTGGACAGATGCTGGTACATTAGAATCATTTTGGTTTTCTGTACAGTAAGAGGGGATGGCCCCAATGGAGACATGAGGTAGTGGAAGAGAAGAAAATGGAAGGGGCAACCTCGATGACGGAAGAGGTGGCGAGTCCTGGGTAGAGGGAGTAGCGGTCCCAGGGGGGAGGATGTGCCCAGGACGGAGGATGTGGTGGTCTCCAGGGCGAAGATGGTGGTGGATAAGGAGAAAATGCCCGCGTTACAGAATGTAAAAAGCGTGTCGTTAACGTACTGGAGCAGGTGGTTGACAAGATGCTTATAAGTGATTTCATGATATCACGACTTCAGGAGCTTGGTCCACCAACGATGTAAGTGTGATATCGTAATTGTTACTTATTATGTATATATAATTTTTGTTTATGAAATGAAATAATTCCCTTTTTTATTGGTGTTTCCTACTATAGCACATCGACCTGGCTATGGACTTGTTGTGCGATTGGGCTCAAAGATATCTGAGATCATTTGACATATCTAGCCCAGTCATATTGAGCACCGAGTTCCTACGCGTCGTTACCATTGAGTATCAGTCACTCTATATATTCCAGTGATAGCAAATCATATATGAACGTCCAGAACCACAAGGTTTAACTTCGGGTAGTAACAAACTTTTAAGTGGGAAAATATGGTCGGGAACTTCCTTCTCGAGTTCATTCATTAGAGTAAATATAATCTCAGTATAATCTACTCTTAATTAATCAGTCGTGTAATAAAGATAGCATAAAGTTTTCGTTGTAAAGCCTCTATACATAACCACTGCGACTGCAGGCTAAAATAATAGAATAAAGATCATTATTCCAACCTTGGATTGACTAGTCGTTGGAGTTTGGAGAAATAGTGCTAAAGACATGCCTTAAATATAGTTGTAATAGGCTTCTTATCGGGATTTTGATCATGTAAGTAATTGAGCTAAAGAGGAAAACTCGTATACAGAACATATCATTGTAGTAAAAATCAATATTTAACAAAAGGTTTTTTTAACCGTTGACAAGTAGTTTCAACATGCTCATGTGACATATTTTCTGTCCATTTTCTTAAGTACTAGTACTCTTGTAAAAAAAAATATTTAAGCACCTCATATTGTTTAGGCAAATTATGTTTGACAAGTGGTCTCAACTTGCTCCTGTGACATATTTTCTATTTATTTTCTTTAGTATTATTACTCTTGTGAAAAAAATTATATTCCTCATATTGACTAGGCAAATTATGTTTAAGGGTTTCATATTAATTAGTGGCATATGACCTCAAAAATTTCAGGGTCGACCCTGTAAAAATGCAATAAAATAAAAAATAATGTTAAGTGTACATTGTTTGGTTGACTTCGTTGGTTACATCCCATTGTAGTTTAAGAAGTTGGGGGCGAAAAAGTATTTTTTTAAGCTGCCCAATGTTGTGTTATCACGTAGCACAATGTCAAAATGATGTAGATGTAGCATGATTGTAAAATAAAAAGGTTGAAGACAATTTTAATTTTCTAATTTGTTAAAATAATTTAGTTTACGTCAAAGAAGAAGAGTAGTATTAAATCATTCTTCCACCTGAAAAGCAAATTCTAACTAATAAATCATTTTTATTGTTTTTTACTTATGCATATTGCATTATCTTGTACCAAAATACACAAGATGGTTACAATTGCATCTTCTACGAATTACGGGATTAATTACTTCAATAGTTACTGAATTTTGTCAAATGTTACTTCCATTATTTCGTACCAGTTTTGCAAATAATTCTTCTCCTCCTCCTTGATTTTAGGGGTAATGACATCGGACTGTCACCAATCACTATTATTAGAAGCTTGATTATTTGATTCCTTCATATTTCCGACCATTCGATTGTATGTCCAACTGAGGGTTCTTCGATTTTATTGACGTCGGCCTTTCACGGTAAGGTTTTGTCACTCACGCTTTTATTTGTATATTTATCTAATCACCGGCTCTGTTTGCGCGCTTCTCTCCATACGTTGAGTCGGTGGAAGGCTACTGGACTGAAGGCAGCCTTCAGAGAAGAATCAAGCCAGAGAAGCCGGTGCAACTAGCCGATCCGATTAAGTGATTTATCCTGCCGTCTTTCTTTATTATCATAATCAATTTTTTTCCTCTTTTCTGATTCCCGATTTAGGGAATTTTACTTTCAAAATTCCATTTTGTTGATATCTTTCAACATATAAAAGACTTTCGGCATTGTTTTATCTCGATGCTATGCCATAGCCGGATTACAACATGGATTTCTTGCAACCACGGTTGGATCTAGAGAAATTCCTTGTGCTTTAAAACCCAGATGCTGAAGCTTCTGATTCTCCTCTTTTCGTCATTATTATCGATTTATCATGTTGATTTTGTCTTATTTCGTTTCAATCTAATTTTGAGCTGGCTCATGACTACCTCGTTCTTTCCCAACTAAATGACCTCTCAATAACGAGTGCCATTATCATTGTCCCGTGAGGTCGGCAGCCTATGGCTTTGGTTATTTTTCTACGCAGAACATGTGAGTTTTTTTATGTGAAATGTTTTATTTTCCTTATTTTCTTTATTTGTTTGTGTAGGAAACATACCTTGCCTCTCCCGTAGCATGTTTCTTTGCTTTGATAGATTTTCATTGATAGTAGATTGATCTGCAGTCTTCGCCTTGCCATCCATCTACTCCCCAAGGCCCAACCCTCCTACTACTGCAATTTTTGATGAACTAGCTCCAGTCTTGAAGCTGGTAAACGACATTGTCTTTTATACTGGATGTCATGTTTATCTGAAGTGGACTCCACCACATCATTCATGGATGCAGTTGAATAGAACCATCAATTTCCAATATAATTTGTCTTCTGCGACATCATTTATCTATGGGCGAGTGGATAATTGGAGCCTTCATTAACTTCTTCGGCAGCATTGCCATCAATTTTGGAACAAACCTTCTTAAATTGGGTCATGACGAGGTACATTAGGCTTTCCAGTTTTATCTCAAAATTGATTGCAGACAAGCGTCTTAAATTCTTCTACCATCTCCGGAAGAGCTTTACAGTGAACGCTTGTTGCTGCTTTTGCACACTCAAATGTTTTTGCCGTTGTGTTACACTGTAGTCTATCTATCTATACTTTATTAGTGCAACAAATAGGCTTGAAATGATCAAGCTCTGCTCTTTAATATTCTTATATAAATATCATCTTATTCCACTTAACACCATCTGATTCTGGGTTGGAATGCTAGATCTTCATGAGCTTATAAATGACTTTTAAAACTGTACTACTAATTGGTGGGCACCATTATTATTTCGGTTTTCCCTACTTCCAAGTTGTACACAAGCAGAAAATATGCAAAGCAAGAAAAAGGATCACCCCCTTTTGCCTGTTGCAAATGGTCGTGGTTCTCTTTATTGCCTGCCTTTATGAGTGAATAATTTGCAGAGAGAGAGGTATTCAATGCTTGGCAATGATGGGACGAATGAAAAGACTATTATGAAGCCCATATTTTACTTCCAGACTTGGAGAATTGGTAACTTCAGTTGCATATTGCTTCTTTTCTTTCAATAGTTTTCATCAAAATCTTTAATCATATGCTAATTTGCAATGCTTTGCATGCAGGCATTCTATTTTTCATTATCGGAAATTGTCTTAATTTCATTTCCTTTGGATATGCTGCTCAGGTCGGTATGACGTAGATAAAGTGCTTTTTGCATCAATAATTTTGGCTGATATTTGTTCATCTTAAATGGCAGTAGATGCTCTGCTGGACTGTATAGTTTTTGTTTTCAGGAACCTTTGTTTTATGTTCTTCCACTTTTTGTTTTCTTTCTTTTAATTTTCTTTTCACTTTGGTATCTCAATTTCTTTGTGCAGTCCCTTCTCGCAGCCCTGGGATCTATTCAATTTCTGTCAAACATCGCCTTTGCCTACTTCGTGTTAAATAAAACTGTGACTGTTAAGTACGTTCATCAGTCCATTTCTAAATTCTTAAATTCCTGCATTTCTCTAGAATAATCAAATAGCGTGTTTCTTAATTGTTCAGCCCATCATGTTTTTCTTAACTTTCTAGACTAGTCATATCATGATGGCTCTTGGTTCTTTTACAGAGTGCTTGTGGCCACAGCCTTTGTTGTTCTTGGAAACATCTTCCTTGTTGCTTTCGGGAACCACCAATCACCCGGTATGTCACATGGGCTTTGTGGTTACACTTTCTCAGAGCGCCAATTATTCCATACATTACTTTCTAAATATTTTATTCAAAATAGAAATGTGCAAAAGATAATTGACTTTTGATGGTTGATTTGGAACTTCACTACAAAATGCTTTAATTTATGATGTCGATCTGACATGGCTACCTCGTGTCATTAATTTACGTACCATATGATCAGTTGAATCTCAGGCCTTGAAAAGTTCATAATGAACTTGTCGATTACCTAGAGAAAATTACACAACTTATAGATCAGGAGTGTTTTGTATTAACATTAAGCTTACCAAATCGTGGTAGGTTGGTACCCATATTTGCCGAGATTAATGTCATTTGCAACACAATCTTGAGTACGAGGAAAAAGGAATAAAAATCATTGTAAGATAAAACATGTATGGAAAGATGGTAGCTTGACAAGCTCCTAAATGTTTGTATTGCCATCGTTGGAAAGGTTCATGTAAAGTTCTGGCTACAATCACGGAACAAATTTTCTGTCACAATGACTTCTCTTAACAATATAGTCTCCCAGAAAATTTTTCTTAATTGATATTGGTTCAGACATAGTAATTTTCTAATGCAGAGCTTGTTAACCTTGTTAAATTTTATCTTCTCTCATCTTTTAATGTTACTAAATATAGTAATTAGAACGCTAGGTCCACCATCTTCCCTGCCATGAAGAAATTTATCAATTGTTCTACATTGGGATCGACCAAATTTTCAAAATATTGAAACTTTCTCTTCTCAACTTTTTGAGATTATTGGATTTAGAGATAATTAATAGAAGTTATACTCTAAAGACATTTAATACAAGCTATACTTTAACTAAAATGGGAATCGTACCATAGATTCGTTGGAAAAAGTGTCGCTTGTAACTGAATCATTAATCATAACAGTAGTTCAATACTTATAATTCTTGAACAGAAGCTTACTTCGTGTACTTCAAATAGCCTTTGAATGTACTCAAAGTAAAGATTTTTTGTTAACTAATTAAAATTTTCAATAGAAGTATCCCAGAAACCCTTTGCTATTTATCTCTGCGGTCCAATTGTTCCAAGCTTAACATGGGACCCTTGCTTGCCCTGTTGGAACATCTTAAACCAGTTCACTCATTTTCTTAAAATGTTTGATAGGAAAAAAAAGACAGACTAGTGCTTTGTTGAGTTTTTTGCTAGTCCTAGTATATTTTTAAGAACAAAGACTTTGAACTGAAAACTAAGTGCACACTGGCTACCACGTTCTACATAACAATGAATGTCCGAACACGGAAATTTATCAAAACCTCAATACTCAAGAGTAGAAACAAATGAACATCATAAAATGAGGTCCAGGCTTACGAGGCTTTCTTCTCTTTCTTGATTAGCATAAGTTTCCATGTTTGTTTCTCTTATGGAAATATGGTAGTTAAGGCTTGCTTTGCATAAATTTTTCTAAAATCATTTTCAACTGCAAATTCTATTGGACCCCCAATTTTTCCCCACTTTTCAACAGCACATTCTCCAAAATAATCATTTTCACTTGAGAAAATCTATGCCAAACAATTTAATTTGTCGTCCAGATCTTGAATATGACTCTTTATTATTATTATTATTGGAGATATTGATGATTGAAAGTTTTCTAATGACATCTTGTCTCCTATTGTTATCTGGTTATTTAAAATATTTATAAACCTTGTTGAACTGGAAAGGGTTGGGTTGCCTATGTTAATTTTTGAATGAGTCTAACCAATCTAAAGAAGCGGACTCTTGTTGATGTAAACGCCTGTACTTACTTTAGAGCATGTTTGGCAAACAAGCCCATGGCTTATAAGCCATTGGCCCACAACCATTTGTGGCTCCTTTGCTACTTATTTGGCTAATTTGTGTGGGACCCACTCCGTCACACTTTTTAACCATACATTTTTCGTGGCCATGAGCTTATTTGCCAAACATCATATGTACTGCTTTTCACTAAATTCCTATCAAACATTTGTACAGGTAAGTGCCACATGCATCATCTGATGCTTCTTCCTTAAAAATATCATGTCAGTCCTTGGGCTCATGGCCCCAGCTTTAGGTTGCCTTTAATAGATACTTTATCAGTTTTAAATTAAACCTGTACCATTTTTTGGGCAATTGATAAGTTTGTCTAACCTTCCTTCTTCACAGTTTACACCCCCGAGCAATTGGCAGAGAAGTATGGCAACAGCACTTTCCTGATTTATTGTTTAATTCTGGTTTTGGTTGTTGGCTTGCATCATTCAGTGTATAGGTGAGGTATAACTTTGGTAATGTTCCAAGAAAGGGAGCTGAGTGAATCGTTTTACTAACTTCTCCATGCTTTTTTCTTGGCCCAATAACCAGTGCTCTATATTTCTCCTCATTGCAATCATATTGAAAAATGCAGGAGAGGAGAATTTCTGTTCACCATACCCGGAAATGAAATTCAGCCCTACTGGCACATGCTTCTTCCATTATCTTATGCTATTGTTTCAGGCGCTGTGGGATCATGTTCAGTATTGTTTGCAAAGTCTCTGTAAGTAGTACATATCGTTGTATTCTCTTTGTTGTAAATATGTTTGAAGCATATTAGTTTATGACGCTCCTCCATTCTCACTCTTGCAGCTCAAACTTATTAAGATTGTCCATTTCAAGTGGGTATCAGTTGCATAGCTTGTTCACTTACTCCATGCTTCTATCATTTCTTAGTACAGCTGGATTTTGGGTAATAATGATGGCATATATCTAATTCTTTGCTGTCTAGTGATGGGAGAAGTTTACATTTTAAACGGGATATTGAATTATGTGAAATGCTGATATTGTTTGGTAACATGTCTACAGATGGCAAGGTTAAATGAAGGACTATCTCTGTTTGATGCAATGCTTATTGTTCCCATGTTTCAGATTGCATGGACATTTTTCTCCATTTGTACAGGATTTGTATATTTCCAGGAATATCAGGTGCTCCCTCCTGTTTCTCCCTTTCTTGAATTACACACCTGGTTTTGCAATTTCTGGGCAACTCTGCCAACGAATTTTATCTGTTTGCTGACCTATAGTTTCCGGTTGACAATAGGGGTAGGGTGTCTATTGTTTATCCCTTCCAAGGGTAACAATTTGTTTTTGTTGATTGCTAGACCTATAAGTTTGGTGTAATATAAGTTTTAGTTTTCAACTTAATTTGGTGGGCTTATTTCTCCGAGTTCTGTTCAACTTAGTCCTTCCATATGTCAAATGTTTATCCTTAACTTTATGCCCTACTGGATGGATGGGATAATTTGGATTCTTTAATATTGTTCAAAAAACTCTTGAGATTCCTGCTTTGACAAGAAAATGCTCTGTGTGGTGTCTTAAAGAACCAATATAGATACAATCTTTGCTCGAGAATGTCTTTTTGGTGCATTGGTGTGAGTGGTATACAAGTGGCATCTTTAATTCTCCATTGGTGTCCAACTGTGAATGTTACTTCACTTCCCACACGCGGTGTTACCTGCGACATTTTTTGGCATTGAGTTGATAATAATATGCTGAACTATTGAATGCTTTTGAGCAGGTGTTTGATGCGTTACGAACTACAATGTTCATACTGGGAATGATTTCAGTATTTATAGGCATTTCTTTGTTGGCACCAGATGAATCAAAAGGTATGTTTGTTAAGAGTTCCTTTTGCATTCTTCTTGTGCATAAGAAAATATGGGAAATAAATTGGAAAATCCTTTTAGGAGGGGAAATCAAGGATACAGCACCCGTTTCTATTCCTTCAAGTCCTCCGAATGACATGGACAGGTATGATACAATGAACATGCATTGGTTTGGGTGAAAAATTATTTTCACTAAACAAAAATCTAATTCATACAATTTGACTATATAATCAAATCTTTTATCTTATTGCAAGTTATTTAACAGATAATGTCTTTTCTAAAAATAACAGCTTCACCCAGTTCAAACAAAATATAAAAAAATAACAGCTTCCCCTTCCCCTGCCCCTTAATTATGTGTATTTATATCTTGGGATATATAATTTTGTTCCTACGTGATTGTCCCTCATTTGGAATTGGTGTGCAATAATACAGGCTTGTCATGCCTGCTGACGATTCACAAACTAAAGATATGAGATCACTTGCACGAGTGATGCAGATTAAGGCTGCAAACTTGATGGTCAAGGCAAAGGTTCTGTTTGCTAACTTCTTGTTAGTTTTATCTACCGAATAGTAACTTGGACATATGAAATTTGGGCAATTTTGGTTTCTGTGCAGGCTGCTTTTTCATTATCACTGGGTTTGGGAGAAGAATCAATGCATGCATCTTCTGTTTTTGTGATGCCTATGGTTTCGTCAAAAATAACTGGCTTCAGAGGAAATAGTCTCGATCGGACAAGGTTATTCTCCCTAAGAGGCCCAAGTTGGAGTAGGGTTGCAGTGGAAGAGGAGGATGAAATCTGAAAAATAGTTGGACGCGTCTTCTATGCTCCAAGAGTATCAATTAAATTAGCAGCTTGTCCAACATTGTCCCCCGGATGTATTCTGAAAAATCCAACTATTATTTTTTGCCATATTTCTATTTTTTTACTTTATCATTCATCAGTATATCTTGTTATTCTACACCCTATTCAGTTTAATGGAATATAAATCAATGTATCTAGTATAGTTCTGTTGCATATATTTCAAATTATAATTTTTGAACAATATTTTTTTGAAGAATGTATGGTTGAAAAAGAAAGAAAATTTTTTGGCTTACGTGTAATATTATTTTATAGAAGATTGTGTAGTTGAAAATAAAAAAAGAGGGGAATCGTTTTTTGGGATAGTGGAAGCCAAACGGGGCATAAATTGATAGTCACAAATTTATAGTTGATGAGACTAAAATGTCTGCTAAGAAAGCCCAATTTAAAGATGGCAACATTTCGCGGGTAAGAATACGTAACTCAAGCTTTAATTATACTCCAATTCAATTTTAAGAAAAATGTTTAAAATGTAAAATTAAGGTGGCAATTAATAAATATTATATATAAAATAATATATTATATGTCTAACAAATATCTATCCTTACATTGCGACCCACTCCGATTCCTTCTCTCTCCATTCTCTCTCTTCCCATATCTTTTTCTCTCTGCCTCTTTCTCTTCCTATCGTCTTCTCTCTCCGCCACTCTCTCTAATAGCAGTGATAGTAGTCGGCCCTGCTCAGCAACGATCTTGGCTGCGACTAACAAGGTGTGTGGCGAGCGCCTATGTGAATGTCGTCGCATGCAGCGCTACACAGTTAGTGACCAATGATTTGCATACTTAGGCAGTCTTGGAAGTTGTGAACTTGGTAGAGGTGCAGGAGATGGGGTGGACTAGGTGGATGAGTAGATGGTGTTGGTGGATTGGAAAGTGGAGTTGGTGGTGGATTGGGAGGTGGATCTGGAGATGGATTTGGTGGAAGAGCAGAAGGTGAGCACGGTCGGGGATTGTTGGTGGTTTCCTTTTTGTGGGTAGTTTTTTGATCTATGAGTGGGTGTTTTTCTATGGGTGATTGTTGGTAGGTGGTGATGACGACGGTTGTTGTTGTGTAGGAGGTTGTAAATATGTAGTGATGGCAAAAAAATCCATCCCACCCCGACGGGTTGGCGGGGCGGGGAGGGGGTGCCCCGCCCTGAAGCTCCCTGAATCAGTCCCGTGAAGAATTAAAAAAAAATTAACTACAAATTAAAAAAAATAGTTAATTGAAAATTTTTGAAAAAAAAATATGAACGGGGCAAGAAACTGGGCGAACCCCCCATTGCCATCTCTATAAAGATGGCTATTGTGGATGGATCACATCGAGTGTAAATCTGTAAAATTTTGGTGGTGTGATTTAAATTGTATGTATACTGTTACATATGATATTGATTCAATGGCATACGACCAGTTCTCTTTGATATATGACATTTGGATATTGATCTGTTACATATGATATTGATCCAATGATTTGTAACCAATTCTCTTTGATCTGTGATATGTAGATATTAATTTGTTACCTATGCAAAATGACTTGTCGCATATGACATATAACTTGCGTGAACTGTAACCTATTATCATGATGAGCACAAAGACATGTAACATATGATCTTTGGTTAGTTAATATTGATATATGACCTATTTGACATTGATCTATCGCATATTAACATTAATCTGTAACCTATAAAATATTACTTATGACATGTGAATGCGACATGTGACTTGTTAATATAAATCAGTGATATGTGATTAATTTTATTTGATTTGTGACATGTGGACATTGATCTGTGACTTATACACAATGACCCCGTGACTTGAAACAAGTGTACGTTGAACTTGACGCCTAAATTATAACTTGTAACAAGGAAAATCGGTGACATCTGCAAATTGGTTACATATTATTTTTCAATTACAAATTTTATAAGTCACAATTTCTTTATCGTCCACAATTTATTAAATTAATAGGACGTATTATTCTTTGGTTACAAATTATCTATTTGGTTATATATTATTTATTTGTCACAATCATATAAATAATTCTGGACCACCACAACCATAAATCACCACAACATATACCATCACAGCCAACACTACCGTCGCCACCACCATCACCCCCAACACTACCACCGCCACCACCACCACCAACAATCACAACCTCTGCATCTCCATCTCCATCACACCACAACAACTACCTAAAAATAAAAAACCTAAACTCGATACTGTGACCACCCTAAATCCACCAAAGAACAGAGAGTGGATGTCGGCTAAACAACAGGTTGGAGGAAGAAGAAAGCACACCAAAACCATCTGCAAAACCACGATGAGTATCACTAGAGCAGCGATCTCAGCACTATTGAATGCGATCTCAGATCGATGCCGCACGTCGATAATCTAAAAGCGCCGATGTGGCTCAGATCAGCGCATCGCCAAACACCACACCAATAAAGGTCCATTTACCACCACACCAAACACCAATACCACATCACCATGTCGTCGTTGCTTCGTGCGTAAAATGACATCTGCTAAGCAACAACGTTCCATTAGCCACTACATTTTGTGTGTAGTGGGCCTACTGTTGCCATTGCTTCATGCCCTGTGGCAATGTCACCCATTGTACACTAACTACAGTGGCACTAGGGCCTCCTAATGCGCTTGTCGTAGGGCACATAGGCATCGCTGTGTGCCATGAAGAGTCGTCGAAAAATGAACGGGTGAAGATGTGCCAGAAAATGAAGTGAGTGGAGGGATATTTGTGAGAATGAAAGGTGGGGATAGGGGTGAGTATATAAATTAATTTATAATGTTTTCTATTAATATTAAGGGTGTATTTGAGCCACATTAATTTGGAAGAATGTATTCTGAAATAATAGATTGATAGAGAATGTGTGGTTGAAAAATAAGTAAAAGTTATTGATGTGATAAAAATATTATTTTATTAAAGAATGTGTGATTGAAAATGAGTAGAAACATGAGAATAAAAATTTTGATGTGAACTAAACAGGGGCTAAATGTGGAATTATCACCTAATTTTTGATAATCAAATCTTATACCTATTTTTTGAATTGAAATATTTGAAAATATGTGTCAGTGTAATTTTCACATTTTACGTGGTGCACAATGTCTATTTTTTTAGAGTTTGTTTGGCAAAATTACTTTTCTACGAGCTCATCTTCAATGTCAAATATGTGTATAACCACCTGAAGCAAGATAAACCAATATGAACTTGAGTGTTTGTTTGTGTTCATTTGATTAAATCTATCATACCATATGTTGTCACTTAAATTAATCTTTTCATAATAATATCAATATGTTTTAAAGAAAAACTATTTTGATAAGAAAAATATAAAAGTTGGACTTAACCCTTGTTTGATCTCCAGTATTTTTAAAATATATTTTTCTCTCTTTTCTTTTCAACATACATTCTTTAATAAAATAATATTACACACAAACTCAATTTTTTTACCATACATTCCATCAATCTACTATTTCAAAATGCATTCGTAATGAAAAATGGAGCTTAAAGATGCTCTTATTTACATTTTAAAAGTATGACTTATTTACACTTTTGCCCTTTCATAAGGCCTATTTTGGAAGGCCCCACAAAAGTAGAAGGTATTTTTGGGGTTTGTTGTGTTATGGTTGAAGCTCAATTCCTGTAAAACTCAATCAACAAGAAGCCACTATAAACAGTAGATATCAAATATATGGAGTTCCTTCAATTGAATAAGCTGAATTTATAACCAAATAAAATGGAAAATAGAATTAGAGAGAAAAAGTAAGAAGAATTAGAGAGAAAAAGCTGAATTGATGAATCAATTCAGAGAAGACGAGGAGAAAGCAGAAGAAGAACAGAAACAACAGAGAAGAGAAAGCAGATGCATAGAAGAAAGAAGGGGAGAAAATTCAGGTAAGAGAAGAAGAGAGGCAGCATGGAAGAAATAGCAGAAAGAACCATAGCAAGAACGAGAAGAAGAGGGAGAAGAACCCGGAAGAAGAGAGAAGAAGCCACAACTCAATTCATCAAATTCACCCACATCCAAAGTTTACATTACAATCCTGTATACAACACCCTAAAAGTAAAGGGCTTTGGGGTAGCCCACTAATAATACAAGCCCAAAAGAAAATGATCTAATTACAAAAGGTACCACAAAAGTTAGTCACGACATCCCTTTCCCTTAAATTAACCTTGTCCTCAAGATTCAAAGTCGAGATGTCTTCTTTGTATGCTGTTAGTAGTTGTTTCATTCTCTTCACCACCCTTGGATTAATCAAGTAGTGCAAGGTGGTATATGCCTGGTTGACCTTACCTGCACCACTTTTTTTATCCTTAAACCAAACTATTGGGCTGGTTGGAATTAGGCTACTAAACTCTACACCTCAAATATTGGTAACAAGAAAACCATCCTTTCCGTTATACCATTTGTCATGCTTCAAGGGCCTCTAACATGATAACTGCTATTTCCAACCGAGAATGTATTGCTTGAATTATAATATTGATCTACACTTGGACAAGAACTTGTCATTACAGCTCCAGAAAAAGTATTCCATGCAGTGCTCTCTTTACGTAGATTTGACCAAAAACTTATTCTAGAGGATAGAGCTTGAGGGGTTAACCTTAGGACAATATATGTAAAAAGGTTCACGGTGTCATCATGAGAAAGTGTTGGGGACACCAACAAGTCCTGAAAAATTGTACGCAAGTAGCACTTTGAGCTCCGAGCACATGATTCTAATATTTGGACAAGTGACTGAACATCAATTGTAGCCTCTGAAGAGAATATTCTAGTGAAAGTGACGAATCTTTCGTTGAGGCCAATGACAAAAAGATGGGTGGTCAATGACAAATCAATAGGATGGAATAAGAGAATCTTGTTCAACTCATGCCCTTCATTTTGGCTCTTTCTCAAATCAAACACACATAGTTTCACCGCTTCACCAACATTGCTCCCAGATGATAATATCATCTATAATCCCACTTTTCCTACACCCGCACTGGTATAAGCTCTGGATACTCCAGAATTAGCTTCATTTATCATCCCAAGCTCCATTTCGACCTTGGAGGTTGAAATCTCCTCTATATTTACTCTGTCAACAACCTCAATTTCTGAATAACTTAATTCAATAGCAACCTTCTTCTTGAATTCTATAGCATCAGCTGTTGATACTTTTGTATTGCTTTTTATCATTTGAAATTCCATTGGCTAAACCCTCGCTGCTTCCTCATTTTCAAACTTATGAACACTTGCTTACTCATACCATGATGAAACTAAAGAGATTCCAAATTGTAGTTTCTCTTGGACGCTACTTAGAGCATCCTTATATGTTTCATAATTGCCATTCCCAATAGTTTCAAAGCTATATTTTCCATCAAGTGTATATTCGCTAACTGAGCTGGGTTCAATTTCTTTAACTTCATCCTCATCTCCATCAGCAATTAGCACGCTCCTTCCGGATCCTTAAATTTGACCTAACCATGCTTTTTTGTAGAAATCAATGGAATAGGCACACTGTCAACATTCTCACGATATAGGACTTCAAAATTACTATACTTCTCGGCTCTGATTGCACTATAATTCTCGTTTCCAACAGGTCTTGAGCAAAATCCAAATACAGAGTCATCATCCCTAAAATTCTCATCATCGCATTTGAGTTCATTCATTGACGGATAGAAATGCTCATCATTTACAACAATATCACATGCTTTCACATTATCATTTGAACTAACTAAATCACTTCCAGAGACTGTCTTGTTTGGAATTACCTAAGGTAACAAATTTTTTAATTACCTAGCTAACACCAGCTGCAGTTTCAGCGAATGGTAAAGGTGAATTGCCTTCAAAACCTTTCCCCTGCACATTGCAAAGATCGTCGAATATTCCAGCAACATAATCAGGGATATGCACTGATTGAGCCTCCATTTTAGTCAATATTGAAATCATTCGTTCATGAATCCTATTAAATTCTTCCGTTGTGCTATCCACTTGTGAGACACCCAAGAATTGTAGTTGCTCTAATACCATTTGGTATGGTTGGAGCTCAATTTCTTTAAAACTCAACCAACAACAAGCATCTATAAAACAGTAGAGATCAAATATAGAGTTCATTTAACTGAATGAGCTGAATTTATAACCAAATAAAATGGAAAATAGAATTAGGGAGGGTAAAATGTTAAAAAGTAAGAAGAATTAGAGAGAGAAAGCTAAATTGATGAATCAATTTGGAGAAGAGGATGAGAAGCAGAGAAAGCAAAAGAAGAACAGAAACAACAGAGAGGAGAAAACATATTCATAGAAGGAAGAAGGGGAAAAGAATTCAAGTAAGAGAAGAAGAGAAGCAGAAGGGAAAAAATAGCAGAAAGAATCATAGCAAGAACAAGAAAAAGGAGAAGAACCCAGAAGAAGACTGGAGATGAAGCCACAATTCAATTTATCAAATTCATCCCCCATCCAAAGTTTAAAATACAAGTGAAAATTACATCATTCCCTACTTTTCAAGATCTATATTCTAAAATCGGATCTAAAGTTTTAATTTTCAATAATTAGATACATTACAATTACATAAACCCACCATATTATAAATACCCAAACCCTAATCAAAATATTTTCTTCCTCTCATATCATTTCACTATTTCTCTCTCCTCACTCTCTTCTCTCATCTTGCTGTTTCTCTCTCCTTACTATCCTCTCTCCGCACTCCGCTCTCTTCTCTACAAACAACTATTCTCCGACGCATCCAATCCCAAGACCTCGGCGTAGCACCACCACAAGATGGAGAAGCTCCACATGACGACGTTGGGGAGACGTGATGTTCCAATTTATGAGATTTCATCCTCAAGGTTCGGATTTGCGACGTTCTGGTATTGGATCTGCGATGTTCTAGTTCTGGAAATGGCGTTTTGGAGATGGCGGCAATTTTGTGGATTTGGTGGTGACGTTGGTTGGGCGCGGTTTTGTGTTTAGCGTCGCTGCAATGTCGGGTGGGGTCTGCGGTGTTGGGTAAGATGGTGATATCCTGTCTGCAGTGTTTGGTGAGGTAGTTGTGTGGCTTGACACTATTGACGGCGGTGAGGTGGTAATGTGCGGTGTTGGGTGCGATGGTAATGTGTGGTCTGCAGTGTTTGGTGAGGTGGTTGTGTGGCCCGGCACTATTGACAGCGGTGAGGTGGTGATGTGCAGTGTCGGTCACGCTGGCAAGATGGGGTGGGGGCCACACTGATTATTTTGGTGACTATGATTGTTGGCGGTGGGTGTCAGACATGCCGCGACATGAGGTTGGAGGTGACTGCGAATATTTTGTGCGTGTAATCGAGTGTGACCAATTAAAATTGTGACTGTGACTCACTGCAATCGAGTTGTGACAAAAAATAATGTGTAACCAATTAATTTGAGAATGTCCCAATAAAATAAATAAGTTGTGACCAATAAAATCTTGGATTTGTCATCGATGCATAATATGTGACCTAAATATTGTTATTGTGACTCACAATTTATTAAGTTGTCATCGACTTTTAAAATTTTCTATTTGTGACCGAAAAATGCTTTTAAAATTCTTGATTTGTGACCAATAAT
>CAIGRL010289669.1:0-10821 GCA_903798325.1 Fraxinus xanthoxyloides
TCTCTACCAAACGGGCTCTATACATCTTGCAAAAAAAAATGTGGTTTTACACAAGTTCGATAGATGATGTGATGCAACAAATTTATTGATCCTCAGAGAGTTCCACTTTGTATGTTCAAATACAACCATATACTTTCTCAAAGGTCGCGCTACTTGCAAAGCAACGTCTCTCGTGTTTCATTGCCAGATACTGGATTCATCCTGGTAACAAAGCATCGAATAAGAGATCTAAACACAGTGAGAAAGATAAATATAATAGAAATAGCTCATTACCCATCGGCAAATTTGCAAAGGTATTCCCGTTGGTCATCTCTCAATGGAACATCAGTGAAATCTGATTGCATAGAACAAATGATGGTAATGTTGATCCTAACAAATTCATAGAATAGAATATGCAGAATATTTATGTAAATTAGGAGAATGGCATTTTGCGGGACAAGATAAATTCACCAATCAACTTTAAGAAATGGATGCACAAGGGAGAAAGTTTATTTCAACTTTAGCCACAGCCCTTTAATCTACATACTCCGTCAGTCCTCTAATATATGATTAGTTGCATAATAGTAAAAGAAGGTAAATGCCAAGTTGCTTGTAACGGTTGCCAAAACCCAGCAAAAAGGGATATAACCTAAGGTTGACTTTGCCAAATGTCTCTTCTGAGAGAAGCAGTTGGTAACCAAATTCAAGTGGTAGATTATTGGTCTCTCCTGGATTTTATCTTGATAGGCAATGTCTAAACTGTATTAGCAGGATTCTTAATGATCCATTTACGTTATATAGACGACTTGTCGATCTTGGAACATCATAGAACGTAGACCTTGGGTATTTATATTTCTTTATATTTCTTCATTGGTAAATCATGGATTTTTGGATTTTTCAAGTGGCACGACTTCCTCAGAAAACTTAAAAGTTGTGAATCTAATTCTTGGGTATAAGGGGAAAAACAACATTTTTGAGCTACCAAACAAGATTCTTTAATATAGGAACGTTCAGGGAAAATTTGTATGTATAGAATGTGATCTTTTCATTTACAAGGCACTAGGTTTGTTGGGTGAGGAGATAGCAAATCCCTTTGTGCCTGTGATATTGAACAGCAACGATAACCATAATGCAGCCCACCAAGTTGGGCACAAGTACCACCAAGAATTTAGATTCCACAGTTATTAATACTCTAAACACCTCCTAAACAAGAAAGGGTTCTTGTGCTTCAACATACCTGCACCCGTTATAATTGCACCCTTGAACGATGTGTTGCCAGTTGCAAGTGCTCCTTCCAGGTTGGCATTGCTCAAATTTGCCTGCCATTTAAAAATGGTGGCTTGACTCACTTCATAAGCAAGTCAGGAGAATGTATGATTTTTATAAGATTTTCCAAGCTAAGAGAATCAGAAAATCAGTCACATATCATGAATTAGAAAACAGAGAATTGATGAGTGTGCTTGAGCTAAAATATACTCCTTTAGTCATGAGATCCTCCCCGCGCCTCTAACCACCTAACAAACTGATTTTACCAGTTCAACACATTACATCCCTCGTTCCCATATCAACTGCTAAGCTCACACCTTCATGCTGCTATTGCTTCACACCCAATATGAATGAATTTATTTGATATCCAATTTCAACTATTTCGTGGAATAATGGAAATATTTTAAAAGAAATCAACCAGTTCTGAAGATTCATTTTGTAAACAATAAAGTCGTCAAAGAAGCAAAGTCTGATTTGAACAATCCTTGTATTTTTCCTGGTCACAAATTGAAAAGGACGCTGCATTTTTTATTGTATTGTGACCTGATGGACTCACAAATTGGAATAAGAAAGAAAGATTTCGTAGTTGTGTTCAGAATTCTGTTTTTTTCTTTTCTTTTATTTTTTTAAAGCAAAGCATCAACATAATCTCAGTGAATTTTTATGCTCCACCAGGTGTTGAGAATTCTGTTAATGGTGCTCAAAATCAAACTTGAAAGTAATATTAGAACTGACATAGCTAAAAAGCAACAGTTATATGTTGCTTTCTAAAGTAATCTGATTTAATGCACAATTATTATCATTATCATCATCATTTTTCTTCTTCTTCTTCTTCTTCATTTTATTTTTTTTTAATCCGCAATCCAAAAGGTTTGTTTTTTATGATCTTGGTAATATCACAGTATACAAATGACAGGTAACTGCTTGAACATTAAAATGTCTTGCTAACCACAATTAAAAGTATTAATAATGTGATATTAAAAAAATACTCCTATTGTCACCTGGTGTTCAGAAAGATACACTTGCAATAGAAATTTTTGATGCAAATGCTGATGATCTCGGAGACAAACTATAACCTATCCTATTGACAAGGCTATTGATGTATCATGTAAAGAGCTAGTGGCTGTTTCTTTATTCTATGTATGATGATAGCACAAACAACAGGAATATAAATAAATTCAGAAATCAACATAATGAGACTTGTCCACTGTGTCATTAGTACAGCTCTAATAAGTAATAACATTCTAAAGCATCGATCTCAAGACTGATTGGCAATAAGAAGAGGTCACACAAGCTCGTAGACTAGTGTGAAAAGTTATAATTTGCCAATGGGGGATAAAGCCTCAATATCTCTTTAATATAGATATCTAATTCATAGCAAATTTATATGCACACAAGCTTTTGAAACAAGGATTATGTTGAGACAAAAGTTGATTTGTGCTATTGATTCTACTATGAAATTCTAAATTGTGATTTAGAATTTAGGGTCACTCAACGTTTCTGGTTCAGTGACTTGCTTTGCACAATTGTTTTCCAGATTGCTTATGCCATGATTGTATAGCAGGAGCGTGCAAACTGTGTCCAGAGGCACATTATTATATCCTTAATGGCTTACAGAAGTACAGGAAAATATGTAACCCAGAGAAACTTTTATGAAATCAATGGGAATTTTAGTACCTTTGTTACGTTGGCCAGGGAGAAATCTGCTCCTCTAAGATCAGCATCAGAAAGATCTGCCCCTAAACATGCAGGGAAAAAATTTAAAGCTGAGCATGGTCATCAACCAAGTTTTGATGACCTTAGAGCACGTTTGGCTAAGCTTAAAGAAAAAGTATTGAAATTTTAGAGTATGAATGAAATACATAGCATCGCTCAGACAGAATATTATGCAACAGTTAACTACTGATTCCCATTTTCCAAATGTTCAACTTGAATACAAATTCAGAAGAAAAAAATTGTTCACGTAGAATTAACAATCGGTTCAATTGAAAAGTTATTGGCAGGATTATTAATATAATATTTGGATTAGCATATGAAAGAGCCAAAGTTCAAGAAATTAATCATTAATTTGTAAACTGAACACTGCAATAATTTGAAGATTTTGCACTGTTCTCTCTTTTTCTCTGGTCCAAAATAAGAAAGAAAAAGAAATGCTTTATCTATCTTCGCCTAGTTCCACTTTCTATGATCCCTTGCTCATCACTGTAGAGTAGTACTCTTTCTGTGAGAGAATGTATATAAAAATCCATGTTACTGCCAAAATTAATGATTTCTATGCTAAAATTAATCTCTTTTCAATAATAATATCGTCAAGTATCTGCACTAGACAGTCATCCATNTGAATACAAATTCAGAAGAAAAAAATTGTTCACGTAGAATTAACAATCGGTTCAATTGAAAAGTTATTGGCAGGATTATTAATATAATATTTGGATTAGCATATGAAAGAGCCAAAGTTCAAGAAATTAATCATTAATTTGTAAACTGAACACTGCAATAATTTGAAGATTTTGCACTGTTCTCTCTTTTTCTCTGGTCCAAAATAAGAAAGAAAAAGAAATGCTTTATCTATCTTCGCCTAGTTCCACTTTCTATGATCCCTTGCTCATCACTGTAGAGTAGTACTCTTTCTGTGAGAGAATGTATATAAAAATCCATGTTACTGCCAAAATTAATGATTTCTATGCTAAAATTAATCTCTTTTCAATAATAATATCGTCAAGTATCTGCACTAGACAGTCATCCATATCTTGAAAGAATATCTAGAGGCATCAAACAAAATTCAACTATTTGTATCGCTGTGTAAATTCAAACATAGAGATAAGTATGAATATCCTGAAGCTAGATATGATAATCATTCGTCTATACGTGAGCACGTTCAAAACCCGCCCATGCTACCAAGCTCAACCCAATTTGGGGTACACATAAAGTGTTTTCCAGAGGTAAAAGGCCAGTGATATGTTTGACCATAGAGTTCGTTCAATTCAAGAACGCCGATTAAGCCTTAGGTTGCTCTAAGATAAAGATGTTATTCCCTGTTTTACAGAAAAGTACTAATCTATTAGCTCCACCGTGAATCCTAATCTTCACAAACCATCCTACACTTCGCAACTTGAATATGATCTAAAGAAGTTAATGGATAGAGAAACTGAGTCTACACTTTTAAGTTGGCAGAAGAAGTGGTCACAGTGAACTACCAAACACTTTCACAGCAAAGTTAATCTGTTTTCAGACTTCATGCCGGGTTGAATCCGTTTCAGCCTTCATGCCGGGTTCAGGAGCAGTTTTTTTTTTTTAATTACAATAAAGATGTTTACATAATTTTATCACCAATTTTTCCTTCATTAAATCATCATGATTCATTTCCTACTTAGCTTGACTAGATAATTATCCCTTTCTATTCTTTGCCAAAGACCTAAAATAAGAAGGTGAATAAACCATGCCCAATGCATTTGGAACACGTGTTCCTGTTTATTAACCTATAAGACTGTTGGCGAGTTAAACTGCTCTGCAAATATGGGAATGTAAATGAACAACCACATATAGGACTATTGCAATGATATTACCTGTTAAATCAGCATCAAAGAAGCTGGCTCCTAATAGCTTAGCCCCTTTGAAATTGGCTTGCCTCAGTATTGACTGAATCAGATTTTTTGTACAAACTCGGTGAAATATTAAAAAGAAAACTTATAAAACTATTTAAAAAATCGTTATACATCCAGATATCTAAGCAATTGGTAAGCAAAATGAAAATGATAACGAGAAATGCATTACCGTTTTGAAATCTTGCTTGATCAAAGCCTTGCCACTAAAATCTTTACCTGTAAGATCTTGTCCCCTGGTCACTTCTGCACCGTATGGTCCTCCACCCTTTCCAATTTTTTTTTATTTTTTTTCACAAAACATTAATCAACGTAAATCACAATATTTAAGTTTAAACCAGCAAAACTCACATCAAACTTTGATTACCTTAAACGCAAGAGCAGGATTTGAACCAAAGACAATTGATGCAGAAAGAACTGCAAGAATGCTCGCTTTAGAGATTGATTCGCACAAAGAAGACAAACGATTTTGAATTTGAGGGCCCTGAAAAGAATGCATTGAACATCAAAATCTGGAAAGAAAATTCTTGACATGTTACATTAAATTAAATTTCGTGTGGGGTGGGGAACCTGCGGAGCACGAGGGGTGGGGAGGGAAAGAGATGAAATTATGGGTTTTGATGGAGATGCTGAATTGTTGAAGGAAATAGTTTTGGGGTTTGGATTTGTTGAGAATTTAGAACACAAACAGGCATTAAGACTCGCCATTGATAAACAGGGACTCAAGCTCTTTCTGGATAAACCGTACAAATATTGTTATTTCAAATGACGTGTAAATTTCATTTATCCCCGTGATAATGTTATGTCTGACCCACAACTTGAATACGTGTTAACAATTTGAAAAATTAGAATAGAGCGTCAACTATAGACAATAAAAATTTAGTTTATATTGTTATGTAAAAAAAAAAATGTTCTCAAAGTTACGAGTAGTTACCATTTTGCTTTTTCAAATGGATGTTACACACTAGCATGAAGAGTTAGACAAATAGTTGCTTTTGTAAAATGTGATATTTTTCTCGTCTCTCATGTAATGCAGTATAAATTTAATTAATAAGACGACGTTCTAAAAGATGTTTTATTTTGAAGAAAACACCATGAAAAAAGTAAATAGCCTTGTCCATATTTGTTTCAACATGTAAACGAAAACTCTCTTCATCTTATTTATATATTTATTTTCCTATTTTATCTATTTTTAATTTCTTAAGTATTATTGAGTGATCCATTTATTTTGATCAACTAGTGTCGAGATCAATATATTATAATTTTATTTTGGAAGAAATTGTAATAAAAAATGGTATGGAGACGTCCAAAGTAGGGATAAAATATGTTTTCGAAAGAGTTTTATTTTTAAAGATAATTCACTTCTTTTGTATGAACTTTCATAGTTCCTTCTAGTTTTAGTATTTATTTATTTATTCCCTTTCCTCTGTCATAATTTTTTTTGTCACAATTATATTGTTACACCTCGTTCTACGAGGTCCTTATTATTGATCACGTGGCAATCAGCTTGGGAGTAGCATGAAGACACCTAAAGCGTGCACTCCACATCACTTTCCATATTTGATGTAATTGAGACCATAAAAAAAAAGGAAATCAAAGTAAGTTAAATATCCCAATCAACTTACAGATGTCAAACCTCTATGTTCGTGGTAAGGCGATGCCATTATTTGTTGTAGCATATTTTCAAAGTGATGATTCTTCATTCTATAAGGTATCTTCACCTATTTCAAAAGATTTTTCGTACAAGAGCTTCTGTACGATTGATTAATTTGGCATCTCTACAATGCCTCTCAATTTCAATCTATTGTTCCGGCTTAAGCTATACAGTGATCAGTTTTCAAAATCATTTAATGTCACCTCAACCTAGGACGATAGAGGTGATGCTTATAAGGTTGACGTGTTATCCATTAAGATGAGGCTATTGTCATCCATCAACGATAATCATATCTCTTCTTCTATTATAAAAGCCCGCACATAGTGTCATTCATTTGTAATACTAATTTACACTTTGAATAGTGACTTGGCTGGGTAGTATTTCTCTCTCAAACCCAGTTATAGTACACATACTTGTAGCTCTTCCTCATTCTCCATTCCACACCCAAATACGATGTATGTTGATTAGTTTGATCATTTGAGTGTTCGCTTTTGACTCTCCCATCTGTTGACCATATTGTAGCATCGAAAACCAAGATCAACAATTGATTTCTAGATACGAACGAGTGGTGAAAGAGCATAACCAAAATGTGTATAAGTAATACTCCCTCCGTCCTGTTTATATGTGTTTGTTTTGTTTTTCACACGGATTAAGAAGTCTTATTTAATGTTATTAGAAAAACATTTTTTGCTAAAAACTTTCCTAGTTTATCCTCATTTAATTTAGTAAATTATTATTGGAAGTGGTAAAAAAATAAAGGTATATTAATAAATAAAGAAACAAAATATTCTTAATAAAGAAACAAGAGTATATAATCGAGACAAATAAATAAGGAAAGTAAACATATATAAATGAGACGAATGGAATATTATTTAGTTTCATTGGAACTACAACCACAATTTAGGGCGTTAATATGACCTTCAATAATATGTGAACTTAAATAAATCATTTAATTTAATTCAACCCTTCATTCAACATATCATCTAACATCACTTAAATTGTGCTATAGCATTACTCAATGTGTATGGTCCTAGTAAAAAACCGGTTACCGGCAAACAAAGGAAAACCAGTAACTGCAAAACCGGACATATTGTTATTTGTTTTTCAACAACTCCAACAGATGAATAAAATAAGCTACAGATAAGTACACCCACCCAGCTATATACTCAGATATAGAGAGGAAGATATATATAAATTTATATGTTGATAAATCTTAGACAGTGAAAGAAAAAGAGGCTAGGGAAGCTGAAGAACATCATAACAAAGGACCTGACTCAAACCCTAGCCCGTACCGGTTCAATCTGTGAAGGTACTTTTACTCTCTCCATCAAAATTTTCAGCACAAAATCTGAAATAGAAGTTTGAATACTAACCTATAACTGCGAGCTCAACTGTTAACAGTTGGGATAATAATCAGGATGCAATTTTAAGGTGTTTTCATCTAGATCTCCGTTTAATTTGCATTTTCCTTAACTGGGGTTTTTTTTTTTATTGTTTGTGTAACTTATTTGTGTACGGATCAGGGTTTTCGGATAACGATTAGGGTTTATTGAAAGAGGAAAAACACTGAATTACTACTCTGGCTTTAAGTTAAATAGATATTGTGGTTCAAGAGTTATTTTGGTTGTTTGTTGAACAGACATAGAGATACAATTAATTAGAAATTGTTGTTTAATATTTTTTCCTCCTTGAAAAGAGAGAATTTTGTTGAAGAAAAAAGGCATGGGGAACAGATGGTGGACAGGAAATATGGTGATGAACCCAATTTTATCATCATCATCATCAGCTCCATTTCTTCACCTTGGAAGTACTGCAGAGGATAAAAATGCTGTCTTGGATCCCCTTGGACTGCCTAGAAGAGAGCAAGTATTTATGGATACAACCACCATCAATCCATCAAATAGCATTGGAAGCAATGTCGATCCAAATCTTAACCAAAATTTTGAAGATGGAGAGAGTCGAAAAAATGTACACGAAGTTGAAGACGAGAAGCCGCCTGGAGATCCCGAGATTTTAAAGCCCGCTATCTCCGAACGTCGGCCAAGAGGCAGACCACCTGGCTCGAAAAACAAGCCCAAGTCTCCAATTGTGATAACAAAAGAAAGTCCTAATGCTCTACATAGCCATGTGTTTGAAATCAGTAGTGGCAGTGACATTGCAGAAAGCATTGCCACATTTGCACAGCAGCGTCACTGCGGTGTTTCAGTTTTGAGTGGCAATGGAGTTGTAACCAATGTGACCTTACGTCAACCAGCTGCACCGGGAGGGGTGATAGCCCTCCCTGGGAAATTTGAGATACTATCATTATCGGGTGCGTTCTTGCCAACACCATCGCTGTCAACAGACACTGGACTTGCTGTGTACTTGGCTGGTAGTCAGGGGCAAGTACTGGGTGGGACCGTGGTGGGTGCATTGGAGGCATCAGGACCAGTAATGGTGGTTGCTGCCACATTTACCAATGCAACATATGAAAGGTTGCCTTTAGAAGAGGAGCAGGCTAGTGAAGAAATCCAAGTACAACTCGAATCAAGAGTGAACACAGGAAACAGTGGTGCTTCGGAGTCCCAATCTCATTGTTTGCCGACTGATGCCCCGTCTCCTTTTGTAGGTTTATATAATCTACCACCGGATATGTTGCCCATCAATGGTCAAATGCCGCACAATGGCTTTTGGACGGCTCCTCCACGACCTCCACCTTCTTATTGAGGTTGGCAGATAGGTGGGGAAGTGAGATGAATTACTAAACCTTGTTAGCATGAATGTTTGATGGGGAGTATCAAATAGGACTCGACACTTTTATGGACGAAAAATAACTTGAGATCTTGTTCATTATAATATCTGTTTTGTCCACCCGAAGATTTACAAGTAAAAGACTTAAAAAGATGATCCGGGAGTCAGGACTGAGATGCAAAATCAAAGGAATATGTTAAAAGTGTTTAGAACATAACTAATAGTTAAGGGTGGCAAGCTGTACAGAGCAGTGACAAGGTTACCATACTGTATATGGAAAAGGATCAACTCTGCATGTACCTATCTTGTAAGTTCTTTGAAGGCATAAGCATCAAGAAGGAACAGTTAGGCTTTCTTGAAGATTTTGTATTCCCTGTAAATAAATGCAGGTGTAGATTTTCATCCATCTTCATGTTTTGTGAGACTACGAATAATCCAACAATGGAACAGCTTAAATAATTTTATGGAATAAGGGAACACCTTTGTCAATTGGTATGTAATGCTTTAATTTTACTTTCCTTGTTTGAATTATGAAAAATGCATATATTTATGAGGATTTGGGAAATATTAGCTTGAAATCTTATGGTGGATGGTTTAGATTTTATGATATGTTTTGTATATTAGGTGATAAATATTAAATGCAGGTGCATCTGCTTTTTCTGGGGATTGATTATTTGAACTGTAATTTGATTGAGAAGTTAATCATTTAGAGCATGTTTGGTGCGTAGGATTGGATTGCATGATAAACGAATATTTTCACATACATTTCTCCTTTGATCTTGTCCAATTGTGTGAATTTTTTCATTGATTTTGTTCAAACATGCCATTAGACTTCCTTTGATTTTAGTGTACGCCTCCACATCATTGCGAGTTTAGTGGCCTTCTAGCAACTTAGTTTTATTTGAAAATTTTCGTCTAATTTGATTTAGAAGCATTGGTTTAAGACCTGGCCCATTCCTCCTAATAATTAAAGTAAATTTGCACTAGTTAGAGTAGTAGTGTAGCATCTGTGTATCAATCATATTGGGAGGCCTCTTCCACAACATTTATGGCAATGTTTGAACGATATCACTTTGGATTTTACGGGCTCTTAGCAAAAGCTTTGTCGTTTATTTCTTGTGTATTATGCGAGTTACGACGAATTTAAAGTTTAATTACAGTGACTTTATCAAACGTGTCAACTCACATTCACGGATTCGTTTTCTTCCAATGGTAGGTTAATTTGTGCAAGGAAGTCTTGTCAACTTGACAGTTAACTGTACCCAATCCGAAGTTAGTGGAAATGAATCAAGCCATGATAAAGAAAGATGCTTCTTTTCTTACTTGTAAACAAATACGAGGATGACACCCTATATTGTTTTGGTATAATTAGTCAAACTTTGGATGACCTAGTGGTTGAATAAGGTCGTTAATTGTCATTCAATTTGGTCTGATCAATTAAATTTAAAGTGTCCTTGATTGACACTATTTTTCGTTGACAATGTCATTTTTTTAATCCAAATTTATATTTTTTTGAGTGTTTAATTGATAATTTTTTTCATGAAAAATATTTTTCAACTTTTAATCATATGACTATATTTTCCTAAAAAA
>CAIGRL010289685.1:0-14894 GCA_903798325.1 Fraxinus xanthoxyloides
CGAAAATTGACGAAATGTGAACAAATCTGAAATTAGTTGAAGCTGCCTTTGTTTTCCAATTCTCAGCCACTACTTCGGTCCGTGTGTAATTATATATATGTTGCCAACAACCAACCATGTGTATGTATATATAGTAATCTCTCAGCATATTCCTGTGCATTTTTTCTTCAGTTTTCAGTGTGTACATATGTATCGTGCTAATGATTTTTCTTCTCTTCTCTTGTGCGTAGCCTTTTTCTCTATTTTTTTTCCAGGCTTCCTCTATTTCTTTCGTGTATCTGTCATGTGTGTATAACCTAATTTTTTAATCCAACAAAAATCCATCCAAATTGAGGCCCAATTAATTAATGTTTGCTTTCCAAATTCTCAACTCTTTCACGTAATGCAAGTTAGTCCTTGTAATTTGGATTTTGCCATTTTTCGCCGCATTTTACTTCCTTCTTTCAATTCATTTTCCATTCAAATAATTTCACCTATTAAACATAAAATGCAATAATTTAGAATATATTTTGTCAAAAGAAATATTTAATGTCGTTATTTTAAGTCCTGAAGAAGTGTAGGTACTCAAAGAACTCTTAAAAGAATTGAGAATTCGATTACTAATAGGAAATAAGACTAAGAAATGGTGTAAATATTTGAATAGCTAACACACCTTTAACAATTTGTGGGACAATCTAGAAACTAGGTTAATATGTAAATAATTAATTGGGTGACTTGATAAAAAAAATTGAGACACAAATAAAAAAAGATGATTTCTAGTAAATTAAGGGAACTCGACCCAAATTAAAATAAAACAACACAACTAACAACAAAATATAACAAACATTTATCCAAAAATAAGGAAATTTGGATAAATTGACCTGAAAATTTGGTCGAAATTCAAAAAAATTATTCGTATAAGGAAAAGAAATGTGAGAGTTTGAATTAAAATCTAAATTTAAATGTCTAATCAATTGTAATGGACGGTCGATGAATATAGTTCAGCAGTGGTTGTTTAACACCTTACACAATTTGACAATTTTGCATTCCCAGTTGTGATGATCGATAGGTATTTGGGTTTGACTTAATTAATTAATTTGGATGAATAATGTCTATTTGGTATTGAGTTTAATTGGATTATGTATAATATGGACGTATTTTTCTAATTAGGATGTGTTTAGTTTTATTGTGTTGGATAAAATTTAAATAAATTATTTTCAATTTTTTTTTGGTAAAAATTTTGACAATTTGAAACGGTTTGCAAAGATTGAATCTAAATCGAACCCTTGAAAGCAGTTTAGTTCGGTTCAAAACCAAAATGTTGACGGATTCAAGTACACCCAAACCAACTATTTAAAAAAACCAATTTCGATTCAATTTTGCGCGGATTGATGATTTCGTTGTTCAATCCTATTAAATACACATCAAATTGATTTTGAATAATAGTGTGGACTCAAGAACCCTATCCTTTTCAAGTCGGACACTCTAACAATCGTTTCTCTTGTCCTACTGTCATTTTTTAAGTCTATCTCTCAAGCCTTAAGATTCAAGGTAATTTTCTAATAATATTCATATTTTTTTGTCGATTATCTGGTTATTATTTTTATTTTTTTGTTCAAATTCCCTGATTCAATATGACTTCCTATTTCCTGTTAATGGGAATGTGAGATTTAGTTCCTCATTTCTGGGATTTCTTCAACTTTTAATTGAAGAACATTGAGAAGATTAGAAGTCCTTTAATGCAATTAATATGAGGCAGCTACTCTGTGGCTCATAGATGTAAAAGTCTTTTAATGCGAGGAACATACAATAAATATCATCATTCTTACTTTGTATGTGGTTAATTCTACCTAATTTCTTGTTTTTGTTTTTGAGTTTCTCGGTAATGTTTTTTTTCTATTTTAAATTCGTGATAAATAATAATGTTGGGAGATTTTTGGACGGCTTGAATATTTTGCAAATCATTGCATGCGTGCAATTCGAAAATGGACAAGTTAGACTCTCAACTCTCTTGCCATGCTAACTGACTCGACAAAGTAGGGTTAGCCAATTCACCACCAGAGCTAAATGCTAGCATGATGCTAAATATAATCATGACTTTGTCTTGTAGACAAGTAGAAAGTATCATAGCATTACCAAGCACATTGGACGTTTGCACATTTTAATCCAAGGACATGAAAATTTACAAATTTTAATCTAGATAAGAAAATCACACACCGAACCTCAATAATAAGATTGACAGAGTATGTTAAGAGAAAAATAGGTAAATAAAAATTATGTTATGGATAATATCAAAGTGCCCCTTTATTTTCTCTTTCTCTATGCGTTCTGAGTTAGTTGACTCGAACAAGACGAATTAAAATGAGTTGTTAAATCTAGCTTAATCTTCGCCTTTGAAAAATAACTGACCAAATTATTAAGGAAAATCCCGAGTTATAAAAAATTCAACCCCATTATCTTAATAATTGGATCTAGCTCATTTTTACACTTTAATTTTTTCTTCAACTAAAAGGTTTTAGTTGGTAAAAAAAAAAAAAGAATAATCACTTCACTAATCCATCCTTTATTGCAAAAATAATTTTATTTTTTACAAAAAAAATTACTTTAGATAATGTTGTTAAACATGACAGAAAAGCATTTTTGCTTTTCACATGGGAAATATTATGATATATAGTACGAATATTGTGTTATAAACTATAGAGAAAAGAGAATAAAAAATGAAGTAAATAGAATTGTGTTTTTATCAAGAACCAAAGTCCAATATTTTATAGAAAAAAATAGAGATACAATAATAATAATTACTAGGGCTATAAGTATAATTGTCATTCACTAATAAATATATTATTTATAGCACTCCTCATTGAATGACAAATTACAAAATATCCGTCTCATTAAAACTTTGTCAAAAAAAATATATGGGACAAAATTTGATTAAAGGAAAAATAGTAGAGCCGTTCCCCCTGATTTCAATTCTACTATCAATTCCTCATTGTATTATATGTCAATGTATTGAATATTGCAATTTTTGGTGAAGTATGTCTCATTGTCTTGTATAGTCTTCAAATAATACCATCTTCTAACAAGATATTTATCAATATTTAATAGCTTTAGTAATATAATGATTCGGAAAATAGGTCTTTTTGATTTCTTCGAAAGTCTCATACATATTAGAGTATTATTTTGAGGGTAAATATGTTTTAGGTTATGAACACAAAAAATATGCCTCATTAAAACTTTATTAGGAAAACCCTGTGGGAAAATTCTAATGAAGAAAAAAGAGTACATTTATTCTTTCAAGTATATTACAAAAGTTGTCACGTGAAAAATCTTGTAGAAAACCTAATGAGACAAAACATTGGTCAAAGGAAAAAAGTAAAATGTGTAGTTACTCCCCCTCATGATAATTTCACTTGAATTATATACTTTAGACATAAAATCTTTCAAAAACAGTATTAAAACCATACAAATAAGTTGGCTATAATCACATTCATTACATGCATATCAAATTTTATGCATTGTTAGGCTAACAAGATAAAGACCTGTGATTGCATTCACCACAAGATAATTTATCTATTAATACAAGTCTTTGTGAAAGTTATTATACCAAGACTCTTATATTACATATTACGACTTTTTTTTTTATTTCCACTTCGCATAAATATACATCTTTAGGTGTTTGGACTGTAGATTCAAAAATTTTATGTTTCTCTAGTAAACTCAATTTGTTAGAATTACGTACATTTATTTTGGCCAATCATTTGCTTCAATTGATGTGTTAACGAATTTATTTTTGATTCATCGCTATTCATAATATGATGCAGTATATCATGTACAAAACTATTGTCGACAACTTTTTCTTTTTCGATTTTATTTCTTTTGCAAAATGACATAACTTATGGAGATATCTCAATTTTCAACATATCGGGTGCTTGAACCTTTTCTGAATCTTATAGTTTGTTGTGTTTAAATACTCATTAAGAGTATGTACCTCCTTAATGGGGACTATCTTTGCTAATTGCTCAATTTTCATTTCGAGACTTTTATATTAAAATTGAATATCATCACGCTGCAGGTGTGATATAAATTTATCAAATATAATATTAAGAAATTGTTCTCCAAGACGTTAACTCGAGCTGGAGTATTTAAAATTGGCGTGTAAGATATTGTTGATCTCTTTGGTCAATAAATTATCGAAATAAATTATTTTTCGAACATCTGGTTCGAATTATCTTTTACGAGGATTTGGATAATGATGCATTTATACATTATTTTCAACTTTTTAATTCATCTTTCAATACTAAGAGAATTGTCCAATCAAATTGACAATCAGCAAATTGCTTTATAAAATATTACCTATTAGGGCTTGAGGTATTGTATAAGGGTTTAAACTACTCATTTATTCTCAACATTCTTTACTTTAAATCTCATTGTATTCGGGTGGATCAATTTTACATATACTGCACTGCCAAAATAATTAGATGAAAAATTAGCTCGGACCATAAGTTTATTATAATATGGAGAACGTGATGTTGGAATGATGCGTAATAACATTTCCTAAATAGAAATGGAAAGTAGTTTGTTCTCAATTAAATTAATTGTAGTCGTTTAACAAGTAATAGTGTTAAACCATTTATCGACATCCCAAATAATTCTTATTAAAATGTTGAGATGTGGATAACTAGCATTAACAAGACACATTATCTTTATTGTATAATATGAAAATTATGCTCATAATTTAAAATCTGAATAGTAATTTCACAAATTTCAGATTGCTAATACCATGCAATGATCTAGTATATGTATCAAATTTATTAGATACAAATAATATTTAAATGGTCAACTTGGAGGATGATATGTCCCATTTATCATCTTGATTAATTTCTTTGAAATATAGTGAATTCAACTCTTATTTTAGCCAGCGATGATTATTTTTTGATTAAGAAAACAAATAATATATATGAATTCATTGTATTGAAAAATTTTCAGGTTTTTTCTTTAAATGTCCATTTGAATTTTTAATTTCGCATCATTATTGATCTAGGGATGATCAAACTTGTCATGACAAACAAGAATACATTCAATAATTGAACTTCTAGTTCACAATATCAAAACAATATTCATCTCGGATATTGATATGTACTTTGTTATGGTTATTCACAAGTAATAGAACAACATTCTTCGGGATTATTGATACATTTAAATTAATCATAATATTTTTCTAAAATATTAATATGCATAAATTTGAGATTCTTGAAGAACGAAATACGTTTTCTTCAAGAATACAAATATGTATATATATATATATTGCTTCTTTTGGAACAGTATATCAATATTCTTCTAGGACATTGAAATAGTAACATTATGCTTTTCAAGATTATATAATATTCTTTCTAGAACATTTATGTAAGTTTGGGTGTATTTCTTTCTAAAACATCAACACCATATTCATTTAGTACAAATACAATTTCTAATTATGCTTATTCAAAAGTACTAATGAAATCAAAATATTTAATTGATCTTAAATTTCACAAATATAAAATATAATAGAAATTGAAAGACTTTTAAAGAATAGACTTACTTGAATTTGAAAGCTTTAGAAAATCTTGAATGGTTGACAAATATCATATTCTTCAAAGATGTAAATTTGAAAATTATCTGCCCACGAAACGCTGAGATTTGAACATTTTTATCATAGTTGTGCTGGTTGTCCAGAATCTACAATATTTTGCATGATTGGTTCCAAAATATTAATGTAAGTCTTCCATAGCAATATAGAGTAGCTATAAAGTCAAAAAACATCGGGGTTCATGATGATATTTGATTCAATTATTTTTAAATATAGTACATGCTAGAAGGGAGTGCCAAAAGTTTTTCTTTTATCTCTTTAGATACAAAAGACGTTATGCAAAAATATTCTCTATTATTTTGTTACATCTTCTCAAAGTGATATCAATTACAATTGCTATATTTAAAATTAAGCAAATTTCTTTTTAATTTGTTAGAATAAATTGTATCGTCAATATGTAATAATATAAGTTCTTTCGGAGCTTTCAATGATATTCGATGTACCAAATATCATATTAACATTGTTTTCTACTAATTTAAAGTTCAGAAAATACTTTTTTATCTTAAAAACTAGTATGTGTGATTGCATGGTAATTAAATATTGTATAATCATATAATAATTAATTGAGTAGTCTAATATAATCAATGTCAACATAAATTGAGTTATATGTTTTTTGTAGTGATAAACAATAATTCATAAATTACACATAATTCTAGACTTGTGTTACTTCGAGAGCACTTTTTAAATTATTTTTCCAAGATAAATATATCAATGATCTTCTGAAATATTTAAATTATAATTGATTCTATTCAGGAGCAAATAATATTCTTCTGAATATTAATTATAATGTTGTGTTATTTTAGGAACACAACGAACTATTATTTTGAAACTTTAGCTCTTTAGGAGTCATATATTTACTTCTTCAAGAGCAATGAATCAATATTCAAAAGGAATATTGAAATTTGTAATATCATCTACATAATATTCTTCAGGAATATTAATTGAATTGTAAATTGTGTTTATTCATGAAAGCACAATTATAAACAAATTCTATTCAAGAATATAATATTAAAAATTATTATACATTTCAAGATTTTTTTTTTCAAAATCTACATAATATTCTTCAAGAATATTAATGGAATTGCAATTGTGTTTCTTCATTAAAGCACAACTAGAAACAAATTCTATTCAATAGTATATTATGAAAAAAATAATAGACATTTTCAAGAGTAATAATACAATATTATTTTAAATATTGTATGTACGAATTTGTGTTTTTTGAAGAACGAAATAATATGAATATCATATTTCTTCTTAAGCAATGTTACAATACTTTTTTGGAATATTGATTTATATTATTTTTTTCAAGGATAATAATACAATATTCTTTTGGAGTACTGATTTAGATTTTTTTAAGAACAATAATATAATATTCTTTTGAAATATTGCATTGAAATGTTGAACGAAAAAAGTTAAATTCATGTAAATATTTATTTATCATAAGTTGGTATAGTTAAATCGATATAATAAAATCGAATAACTATATCTCTTTGTAATACAATTTAAAATTAAGATAATACTAAAATTTTCTTTGAGCAAATTAAAAGAGTTCTTTTTGTAAACTCAATTGACTAGAACTTCTTGTCTTACTCTAATTGAAAAGAACAAAAAAAAAAAATCAACTCGACTATCTAAAGATTTGAAAGCAGAAAGAAAAGTAAATTTTGCTAATTCAATTTATTAGCATTTTCGTACTGATAACATGTTATAAATTAGAGAGAAAAGAGAAGAAAATAAAGAAGTAAATAGAATTTTGTGTTTTATTAAGAACCAAAGTCTCATATTTATAGGGAAAAATTAATGATACAATGATAATATAAACTAGGATTGCGGGGGTATAATAGCCATCCATTAGTGCACATATTATTTAAAACACCCATCTTGAATGATACATTGTAAAATATCCACCTTGTTAAAATATTGTTTAGAAAAGCGAATAGGACATAACGTGAGTTAAGAAAAAAGATTACAGATGCTCCACTGATTTCAATTCTTGTATCAATCGATCCATATCTTATATAACAATGTCTTCAATATTGATGTATTGCATGTCAATATCTTCAAGACTACCCAGTGGAATAAAACTTGATGACTATAGTAACATGATGATCCAAAAAATAGTTGTTTATCTCATACATATCAGTTTATTATGTTGAGAGTATATATTTTTTAGATTATGGACATTCATTATATAAACAATATGTTCCCGTGGTAAAATCTCTAATGAAGGAAAAAAAGTGCATTATTCTTTTAAATACGCTACAAAACTTTTCTCATTAAAAACCTTATAAACATTGGTGAAGGGAGAAAGAGTACAACTTATATTCACTACCCCTCATGATAATATTACTTGAATTATATGTGTTGACCCCAAAAAATGAACTCAAATAGATACCGGGCCCACTCTCGCTACGTCAGTACTGATCTGGCGCTTTTATATCGGAATCACACCAATATGCTGACTGGAATAGACGCGGGAGGTACTTTCCGACAAGAGACAGAAATGTTCGGACCACGACAGTTGTTTTTGTCATTACGATACTTGCGCTATCAACAAATATCTGTTTTTTATCCTTCTTTTTGTGTATTGAGAATGTAATATGAGAATATGGAAAAGATTGTCTATTTTTAGTATTAATCTCTTTTGAGTGTGATTCTCTTTCTTTTAGCGTATAATCTGGCCCAAAAAAAAGATCTCTCATTCTATACAAAGATTAGCTATTTATACTACTTTATCAAAGGTAACAGTCATCGAATCTAAACCACGTGGTTAAATCTCACGATCCCAAACTTCACATCACCGTCTACTTAATACAATTAATATTTGATGGAGGGTCAGCCGACCTATATAACGTAGCCTGTCATACAAACAGAATCTCGCTTTATATCTCATCACTCACTTCTGAAAGATTCTTGAATTACTGCGAACAGGGTCAGATGTTGGGGGTGGACGTCAGCATAAGCCACGGGACCTCTGTGCTTCGGCGAAGGAGCTTCGGAACTGCAAAGGTGCCTCGAAAAGTTCGAGAGGACTTCGGATCTCCACTTGCCTTAGTTGATTTAGATATTGTGACCTTTTCATAATCTCCTGACCCCCTGGATACTTGAGTTACGTCCACTTGGATTCGTTGCTTATGTGGTAGTTCACGTGGCATGCTGTTTTGAGGGTCCTAATTTCGGGGGGGATAACAATATGCTTTAGGTATATAAAATCTTTCCAAAGTAGTATCACAAGATAAATTCTCTATAATCATATTTATGACATGCATATCAAGTTTTCATTCATTGTCAAGCAAATAATATAGAGACTTGTAATTACATCCATCACATGATAATTTATTTGTTCATACAAATTTTCACAAAATTCATTATGTAAAGAGTCGTACATTTCATCTTACGACTTTACTTTTTTCATTTTCATTTTGTATAAGCATACACTTTTATGTGTTCATACGGTAAATCCAGAAACTTTAGGTTTCTCCGGTAAGTTTAATTTTACAAGGATCCGGACCAAAAACTTCAAATTTCTCTATTAAATTTAATTTAGTACGATCGCATCATTTTATTTGGCCAATCATTAATATTTTAGCGAATTTATTTTGATTCCTTGCTATTCATATATGATGCAATACATCATGTGCAAAAGTATTATTGACAACCTTTTTCGATTCTATTTTTTTCCCATAATGACATAACATTTTGAGATATCTCAATTTTCATTATTTCAAGTACATGTACCTCATCTAGAGTTTTAAAACTTGTTATGTCTTAATACTCTTTAATAGGATCACCTTTGATAATTGCTCAATTTTTGTTTGAGGATTTTTATATTAGAACCAAATCATCATGTTTCAAGCGTATCATAAACTTATCACATATAATATTAATTAATTGTCATTCCAGTAGTCAATTCCAGTTGGAGCATTTAAAGATGGTATGTGAAATTGTTAATATGTTTTGGTCAATAAATGCATTTAAATGAATTATTTTTCAAACTTCTTAATCAAATTGTCTTTTGTAAGTATTTAGATAATGGTGCCCTTGTACATTACCTTTAACTTCTTAATTTCTCCCCCTAATGCTGAGAGATTTGTCTAATCAAATTGACAATTAAAAAATCACGTTATAAAATATCACCAGTTTCGGTTTGAGATATTATATCCTTGCTTTGTCTCCATTATTTCCAAAATATATTTTTCTCTCTTATGTTCAACCACACTTTCTTGAATAAAATTATATTACACAAATTTAGAATCTTTATTTATTTTTTAACCACACATTTTTCTTCAAAATACATTTTGGGCAGAATATGGCTCAAACATGCTCTATATAAGGGTTCAAACTACTCATTTATTTTCAACATTCTTCACTTTTCACTTCAGTACATTGTGGTGCATCAATTTTACATATAGTGAGCTATCAAAATAAGTAGATGAAAAATTAGGCTCTGACTACATTATAACAGGAAGAACTATGATATTTGCATGATGCTTAATAACATTTCATGAACATAAATGGAGAGTACTTTGTTCTCAATTATATTAATTAGAGGCGTTTAACGTGCAATATTATTAAACTATTTATCGATATCCCAACAAACACTTACTAAAATGTTGCAATTTAGGCTCACTCGTATTAACAAGATACATCGTCTTAATTGTATAATTTGAACAGTAATTTTGCTAACCTTAGGTTGCAAACACCATGCAATAATCTAATATTTGTATCAAATCTATAAAATACAAATAATATCAAGATAATCAACTTTGGAAATGATGGAAGCCCATTTATCACCCTAATTAATTTTCATAAATATAGGAAATTTAGTCTCTATTTTTGTTAGTGATGATTAATGAAAAAATTTCGTGAAGAGAACAAACATGATATAGGATTTCATTCGATTGAAGAATTTTCAGGTTTTTCATTGAATAACCATTTGAATTTTTAATTTCGCATCATTATTGATCTAGTGATGGTCCAACTGATTATACCAGGCAATAAAGTCAAATTGAACTTCTTGTTCAATATAAGATAAAATATTGAGAATTATATTTAATTTTTTTCTGGAGCAATCAAATATTATTATAATAAATTATACAAGGGTTTACCCTTCGGGAGTAAAAAATATAATTCATGTTAGATTTTATATTATTACGCTCTTTGAGTGTAAAAGAACATCTAAAAACATTTAAATTGGGTTAAAAATATTATTTACCAAATAGATAAGATATGAATTTATATATAAAAATTGATTATGAAACATGAATTAAATAGGTATAAAAATTCAGTAGATCTTAATTTTTCGATCTGGTAATTCAGATCATGACAAACGTTGTCCCGATACGTAAGAACTCAAATTTGATAGTAAAAAATACGAGATCCAAAGAATTTTAAAGATCATAAATACAGTTCAATTTTCTAATCAAAACCAATCCCCACAAAAATGAGTCCACTACTGACGCACACATAGAAGTACGCATAAATATCGAAAATGATATTTTGCAAGATTAAAAAGATAATATTTGTTAATTGAGTGTTGTTAAATGGGTCTGACGCAACATTTTTATAAGTAAATATTGTGATTGGTTAATATAATTGAGCTTTGACAATATTTTTTAAATAAATGTTGCTAATGTCATCTTTTTGCAACGTTTATTAACTGTTGCTAATGTCACCATTTTTAAATGTTGTTAATGTTGCCTTTTTTAAATGGTTTATGAAACATGAATTAAATAGGCATAAAAATTCAGTAGATCTTAATTTTTTGATCTAGTAATTCAAATCATGACAAAAGTGGTCTCGATACCTTAGAACTCAAATTCGATAGTAAAAAATACAAGATTCGGAGAATTCTGAAGATTTTAAATACAATTCAATTTACTAATCAAAATCAATCGCCACAAGGAGTCAACTACCGAGGCACACATACACACATAAATATCACTACAATAAAAATGATCTTTTGCAAGATTAAAAAGGCGACAAATGTTAATTGAGTGTTGTTAAATGAATCTATCGCAACATTTTTATAAGTGTATATATGTTGTAATTGGTTAATAAAATTGAGCTTTGGCAACAATTTTTAAATAAATGTTGCTAATATCGCCTTTTGCAAAGTTTTCTGAATGTTGTGAAATCTTTCATTTTTTACAATGTTTTTGGAACATTGTTAAAATTTGGTTCTATAGCAACGTTTATTGGTTGCCGCTAAAACTCTTAATATATAACATTTTGCAACTTTTTTGATTGTTTTTCGCAACGTTTTTTGAACGTAGTTAAAATTTGGTTCTATAGCAACGTTCAACGCCTGTTGTTAAAACTCTTAATATATAGCATTTTACAATGTTCATTGTTTATTGCGAAAAGTTTCATTTTTTGCAATATTTTTGAACTTTGAAACAAAATGGTGTGTGTTGGGATTAAAGGTAGGAAAAATCCACTTGTACAATTATTAGTGGTTTGTAATTTTTGAAACCTCTCACATTAGGGTGGGGTCCACTAATTAATATAGCAATGTTGTTAAAGGTATTTGTGCACCCTATTTCTCTTTCTTCTCTGCAAAAACAAAAAAATAAATTAAAAAAAAAAACCATTAAACTTCTAGTCTGCAATCTGCCCCTTTTCGTTTCCAGAAAACACATTCACCATCACCGACTTTATGAAGATGCAACACAAGACAGAAGAAAATAACAAATTAAAAATTAAACCCTTCTTTCTCTAAAAAACACAAACACGCACACGCTCTGCACACACTTAGAGCCAGGCTACGATTCATATTGAATTTTCGAAATTTTTGAATTTATTCAAGTATTACTATACAAGATCGATGGTGGAGAAGGAGGATGATGTGGTAGTTGAGAGAAATGGTGGCGAAGATGATCGGAGCGAAACAAGTGATTACACGTCGGATGACACAGGGACAGAGGACTACGTGCACAAAGGCTACCACGTTGTACGAATAGACGATACATTCAAACACAACGGATATGTTGTTCAGAGGAAGGCCGGGGCCATTTCTCCACCGTCTGGCTCGCTTGGGACACCCAAAAATTTGTACATTTCTCGATTCATCTACCTTAATTTTCGCAGTTTTTACTATTCTTGTGCATTCTCTGTTGTCTTGTGGTTTTTTGGTGAATTTATGTTATTATTTTGACATGTTATAGACGTATATGAATAGGCGAAGTGAAAGAAAGAGAGCAAGAGAGTGTATAGAACGCATTGTTTAATCAAATTTAAGTCTTGAACCTAATTGTTGTTTGACTAATTGTGATTTTCTTTTACGTTAAATAATTGGGTGATAGATGTATGTTGCACTAAAAGTTCAAAAGACTGCACATTACAACACAAAAGTTCAAAAGAGGGGAAACTTGCATCTTACATGTCACGACTCGTATGGAATATATACTGGCTTCATTAAATTGCATTCAAGCTTCATTTAGCAATGTTTTTGGTCAAATCTTAGTTTATGGTGCCCAAAAACACGTAGTCTATGTACAATGTCTCGTAATATAAGCATTCATTGGCTTGTGATGGATAAAGTGAACATCGCAAACACCATTCCCCCTTTCCCACTCCCAGATTTATTTGTTTGACACTTTGTTATCAACTTCGGGCATATATGAAATCCATTCGCGACAGGTTAAAATGACTGCAGAAGTGTGATATTGTTACTTATTCTTCCCCTTTCCTTGCCATATTTCGTGGGAGGGTTTTATAAGTTTATCTGAGAGTTGATTGTTTATAGTGTAGTGTGAGAAGTTACGAGTAGAATTTGCGATGCTGCCTGGCATAAGGCAGAGCTAGAAGCTCTAAAACGGAGACATTCAGCAGCATTGGAGTTGATGAGTGAACGTGATAAATTGTTATTTTTTTTCTATTTATCTTTACATATGGCGAACATTCCTAAAAATACTGTAGATTTAGGTACTATTATAACAATTTTTCCACAAGATTAATTATCGGTATGATTGTATTCCGTTTCTAGAGGGGTACTTTTTTGGTTCAATGTACATATTGGGTTTACTATCAGGTTGTTTGATGATATGTTGTGATATATTGACACATTTTGCTTAGTGTCAATGAAACCAGAATGAGTATGATTGGAATTTGTGGAAGAAGACACTTACAGGTGAAACTTGTTAGTATCTCTTAGTAGAAAAGATTATGAATATTGATGGCCGATCGACCATTTGAATAAATGTGCTTCCTTTGCAGGGGCGGACCCACATGGGGTCATGTGGGGTCAAATGACCCAAAAAAAAAAAAAATTTTTTTTTTTAACCTAAACATTTTTGAATTCTCATTTTCGACCCCACAAGAAAATTCGTCTCAATCCGCCCCTGTTCCTTTGTCTAATTGTTGTTTGAGTTGTTATTCCAGCATGGAAGCAAGTTTCATGGACATCACTCGGCCATCATTCTTTTTAAAGCTCACAAGCCACTTATATTTATTTATTTGCATATCAATAAATTATTTGAAAAAAAAAATATGTAATTGGTCTGTTGAATTTGTCATGTATTAGACATAAATTTTATAATTCTCAATTCATTTTCACGCTCAAAGTTCAATCTTTTAGTATCAATACTTTATTAAATGTAAACAAAATGTTGAGCCCGTGTTTTACACACATTCTTTTAAAGTACATTCTTTCAAAAATAATTTTCAACCACACATTATTCAATAAAATAATATTTTCCAGCACATCAATAACTTTTCCTTAATTTTTAACAACATATTTCTTATCATATCACTATTCCATATAGATTCATTTCTCAGTAATATTCATCAAACACCCACTCAATAGCATTAATCTAGTTCTCACATGCGAAAGTGGATGTGTCGTACATAGTTGGAAGAACTGCGTTCAAATATTGTTAACTTGAAGGAGATGTACAGAGAACAAGTGAACTTATTTGTAAATAAGATATTACGGTCTTTACTTTTGAGTACAATTAGCGATCTTTCCTTTACAGCTTTCTTGATGAGGTATCTCAAACATTATGGACAGTTTTAAGGATGAAGAAAATAAGCTAATATTTTATTTTATTGGAACTCTTGTTTGTGTTATTTGGAGTCTGTTGTTGGTTTATACAACTGAATATGAATTTGAAATGAATGTTTGAATCCTAATTTCTTCGGTTAAACCTTGGAGTTCTTTGAATTGAGTGCGATGACCTTCTATGATTTTGTTTGTTTGCTAGTTGCTGTAAGTTACTAGATTTTGATGTTGGTGGAATTTTATGTTAAATCATGTTACGTCTCTTATTATTATTTTTGTTTCATTGGC
>CAIGRL010289740.1:0-12214 GCA_903798325.1 Fraxinus xanthoxyloides
CAAATAAGGTCTAACATTATTAAACTAAACTGAATTATGTGAAAGATGAACCGATTTTATATTAACAGTGCTTGATGTAACTAAATACAGTGATGGTAACTATTTGCTACGACTTAAAACAAGGAATGCATAATAAATAAAGCTTTGGGATCAAAGCATCAAACAACATAAATTGAGAGCATCATAAATTTGACATTTCTAACTTACACCATACCGAGGGATATGTCCATTTGTAATGGTTGTTTCACTCTGGCAATTGTTGTACGGCTTCTTTGGGGCTTACCTTTCTTCCTTCTCTTCAAAAACTCTTGCTACAGGCTGCCCAAATTTGTAATACTTGCTTCACCTGCAACACATTAATATGCAAGAACATTTTAAGAGTCAGTAACATCAAAAATTATAACAATATAAAAATTTGTATATATGCAAGAGCGGAGTTGGTCAGATACTCTTTCTTGGATGGAGCAGTTTCATGGGAGGTCAATGCGGTCCATTGTTATTCTTTTGATGTTTGCGGCTTCGATTTATGCTATTTGGCGTGAGCGTAATGCTAGGACCCATGGTATAACTCCTAAACATGAATCTGTTATTATTGAAGACATTGTTTAATTTTTCTGTTTGTACACGAGTGGATTTATGTAGGGGCTTGGTCCCATCTAGTGAGAGTAGCTGGCTCCAATGCTCATGGGGTTTTTCTGCGAATATTTTCTATTGTCGTGACTAAGTTATAAGTACTAATCTAGGTGATTGTTATTGGTTCTAGGAAGGTATTTATTCCTAGTTTAGTTTTTCTGGGATATGCCCCTGTGATCTTGTACTTTATTTTTACACTTTTGATATAATACACTTACCTTATCCAAAAAAAAAATACATACCAAGCTATGCACATCGAACTTGCTGGAAGTAGATCACAAATTCCGTAGTTTTTCAGTTATGGAAATTGGGATGCAAGAAAAAAAAATCTGCAAAAATAACGACTGTAAAGGACATAAAAACATGGACAAAAGAGACTTCTGAATGTTTAGTGCAGTCCAGAAAACTCTTCGACCTGAACACCAACATTCAGAATTTTTTGCAATAAAATTTATAAACAGCTTAACCAGAACTAAAAGCCAAAGTATTGTCCAACAAATCACACTGGCAAAAGAGCAGCGAAATCAATTTTTTCTTAAAAAAATGATATTAAAAACTCCAAAAGAATAAATAATCTTGAATTAAATGCATATTCTTGCACATAATTTGACATCGATGTAACAAATCTCGCAACAATTTGAGGTAAATTGCACACGATCATGTTTTCTATTCTATTCTTGCATAGTGACAATGAAATAAATATAAAGGATTGATTGCACATAAAATTGTATGTATATTTATTTGTAGGCTGTAGCTGTGTTGGATTCTCATAACATTCTTTATTTTTATTTTTTTCTTTTTCGGGTAGAAAAATGTATTTTTAACTTTTGTTCATCCGTTAGTAGGACAGACCGATCTAGCTAGGTTAGGTGCAAACAATAGAACAAGGAAGTTGATGTGTTCTATATGTTGTCCGATTTGCTATGAATGTTCAAATTAAAAACTAGTCAAATGTAGATTTTCTGGGTTTCACTTGGTAAGTTAATTGCTGGTTTACATACATCATTCCTTTTTTGTCCTTCATTTTTCTGGTTATATTGCTGATAAGATGAGAGAGATTAGCATATGCAACAAGCTTATTTCCACGGGAAAGAGGTCTGTTGTGATGGATTTATTTTCCCGTCTTAATTGTTTAGATTAGCTATTTATGAATTGTTATTATGAATTTATTATAGGGAAAACTACAGTCGAGGTACCAAACCATTCAGTTTTTTGCAAACTTTATCCAAATCTTTCATTTGTATTACCAACGGTACGAAACCTTTAAAAAAATCGCAACCCAAAGTCCAAAATAACGGTTTCCTTTAGTTTGACCTCAAAAACCGTCAGTTGACCCAAAAATTAAAAATCTAATATTTTTCTCCAAATAAGATATAGGTGTTTTGGACATAATATATTTTCTCTATTAAACAAAAAAATAATAATAATAAAAAAACCAAAACTAAAACCCCCCACTCGACCTCCTCTTCCCCAAAATTTTCACCCGCCGACACATGCCGAGAAAAAGAAAAGTCAGTGACCGGGCCTCCATTGACTCAGATTGTGATTCCAAAATCCAAACTATTTTTCATTCTGAATCGCTATCCACATTCTCCATTGCTTTCAATCATCTTCCTCTCTGCCACCAAAAACAAATAAAATTTTCTATTATCACCTCAAGAAAATAATTATAAGCGAGAAATTGGGATGAAAATAATCAGATACATGCCTTCTTACAACTCTTCTTCTCCCTGACTTCATACCTCTCCAAAGACATGTCAGTTAGCCACGTCCCTGGACTCACCACATGCGAATTCAACAATCCAATTCCTCGAATCAAAAAAATAAACATATCTGGGAAAAAGAAGTGGCACGCAAAAGGCCGGCCTCCGTGGGTGGGAAAGAGAAGAAGAAGAAGACGACTTACAAGCAAGGTTCTTTGAATGACTTTAGCTCTTTTCTTAGGCCTCTGAGGAAGCTTACAACCTTTCATAGCCATGAAATCCTCCTCTTTTTCTTTGATTGATAAACTAATACACAGTCTCGGACACACCAAACTTTTACTGCTATTCTGATGTTCTTGATCCCCACCTTGATTCCCTGCACCATCATCCACTCTAACCTTTCCGTTCTCTTCAAATCCGCCCACTGTTGAACCCCTCGTGTTATAAAATCTGTCTTCCTTCTCCGGAGACATCGACGACGACTTCCGGTTCTCCCATTTAAGCGTTGCCGTTTCACAATTCCTGCAACAACACGATCCCACCTAAAATTACACTTTTTGTTCTAGTGGATTTATAAAATATGAGGGGAAAAAATGAAAATTATAATTACCTTGTAAAGCGAGTGGTGGCTTGAGGAAAAGCGGTAGATTTGTTGGAAAGCGTGAGAAACCTAGATGATATTTTGCGGCGTATTCTAGATGAAGTAGCGTGGTCAGAAGAGACTTGTGTTGTTAGGTTTGTCCCTCTGATTCTAACACATCTCAGCCTCTTTCTGTTACCCCACTGCAAGAAAAACTCCTTTTCTGCCGGCGGTTTCAACATTCTCTGGTTACACTTCTCTTCCTCCTCCATATCTTCTGCATAAACAAACTATCAAAAAGAAGAACGCAAAGATGTGAATCCAGTTTTAATTTTCTTCAACAATAACACCAGATCAGTAGAATTACCGTAGATCTATTCTTGGTACAAAGAATTGTAGAGCAAGTCTATCATCAAGTACCCTGTATATCAAGAAGACGAATGAATTACCAATTGAATACCTACAACCAAAGAAATAAAACAAAGAATTTTCACGGTAAGGACCATAACTTACCTTGCGATGAGAGAGGTTTTCATCCAAAGAAAACCCAAAATTGGATTTTTTGAGTGAAGAATTCTTTTATCTATATCAAAATTCCTATTTCTCGACCTCTCGGATTCACTCAGTGTCTGTCTATAATGGATTTGGATATGAAAGGAAAACAGGGCTCTCTTTTTTCTCTGATTTTCTTCTTGCTGCTTCTGTATACCTCCGTTTATATTATATCACAACTTTCTCTCATCAAACAAAATAACTGAAGATGGACTGTGGCCTTAGGATATCTGATCTACGGTTCTAGATCAATTGTGCACAGTGTTGAGAACCAAACTGTTTTAAAACAAATGGAACTTGTTCGCGTTGTAATGGACTCATCTTCTCTCAAGTCCTATGATGTGTGTGTCTAAGGTCCAAAGTCCAAAACTTTACCCTTTTCTGGCTTGGGCCTCAAATGTAGTCAGGTAGTCCAATAGATCCACCCCACCCCACGCCATTCACCCCCATTTTATCCAAAATCCTGAATTAGTTGGGTAATTAACACATAACGTCCTCACCTTACATTATTATTGTGAAAAATGTGTTAACATTTCATTTTTTGACATTTTCACATTTTATTGTGCAAAATGTCATTTTCATCCATTTTCTCAATTAAAAATTGTGAAATGACGAATATAAAAAGAAAAACTAATTGCAATTATGATCGCAATTTATTTTTTGAAAAGCAAAAATGACTTCTAAATAAATTATTAAAAGGGTAATTAACATATAATATCCATACATTTCACTATTATTGACAAAAGTCTCTACCTTTTATTTATTTATTTTTTTAGCATTTTCACCTTAATTATAAATTTGATTGTGTAAACCATATTTTCTATCCATTTTCATTCAATTTCTCAATAAAAGCTATAAATGACGAATACACCCTCTATTTAAATAAAATAAATAATTAATTAATTGCAACCGTACTCCCAATTTTTTTTAAAAGTGAAACCGAGTCCCTAATAAATTATTAAAAAATTAATTTTTTTCTAAAATGTGCAAACGAGTCCTAATTAAATTTATTTAGAAATTAAAAATATTAAAAAGAGTAAACGAGTCCCAAAGAAATTGTTAAAGAATTTTAAAAAATATTTTTATTTAAATAGGAGTGTATATTCATTATTTTACAGTTTTTATTGAGAAATTGGATGGAAATATATGAAAATGATAGTTTAGTTTGCACAATCAAAAGTGTAATTAATGGTGAAAGTGAAAAAAAAAGGTATTGACGTTTTTTGCAATAACAGTCAAAGATAGGAACATTATGTATTAATTACCCTTTTAATAATTTATTTGGGGCGCATTTGCAATTTTCAAAAAAAAATTGAGAGTATGGTTGCAATTATTTTTTTCTAAAGAGAATAATATATTCGTCATTTCACAATTTTTAATTATGAAAATAGATGAAAATGACATTTTACGCAATGAAATGTGAAAATGCCAAAAAAGAAAGGTAGGGACGTCCACAATAAGAATGAAAGGTGGGAACATTATTTGCTAATTACCCAAATTATTTCTAGCTCACTTATCTCTCTATTGAACGACAACTTCTCTTCTCCGATAACTTCGTTGCGCACGGTATCTCGTTACCTAACGGCAACTTCTCTTCTTCAGTGACTTCTCTCCAATCCTCCCTCGCACAATTGTGCTACACACTGTTGCACGCAATCTCTCTTTATTCAACATCGACTTCTCTTTAGCACTTCTCTTCTCCAGTGATTTTTCTCCAACACCACATAGCATCACTGTGAGAATCGCTGCGCTCGATGTTGTGGGTGGTTTGCTGATCTATAGGTAAGTGATTTTCTACTATGTGGTTGGGTGGTTTCTGTAGGTGGGCTTGGGGATTTTATTGATGGGATGGTGGTTGTGGTGTGGTGTTTTTGAAAGAAATGGTCGATTTTAGCAGGAAGTGGTGGTGGTGGTGGTGGTGGAGAAAGTAGGGAGTAGTTATTGGAGTAGGGGGTTTGGGGAGTGGTAGTGGCGATGCGTGTGGTGCTACTGCTAACGTTAATGGTGAGTTGGTGTTGGTGTTGGTGTTGTGGTGGTGGTGAGTGCTGTGATGGGAGAGGCAGTGGAGTGGGATGAAGAATGTTTGTAATCCATTACTTGGTGTTGTGACCAAATTTGTAACTTGTGATTAGGACTATTTGGTAAGATGTAACCAAATAATTCGATAATTAGAGAATGAGAAATAACTTTTGACCAATAATTCAATAATTTGAGGTTGGGAAATAACTTGTGACCAGTTAATCTAATAATTTGTGATTGTGAAATATGTTGTGACTTATAAAATTTGTAATTTGTGACATAATTTATTTTTTTTATTTGCAATCGATAAATAATTTTTGACCAATTAATTTGATAACATAAGATCGATAAATAAATTATGACCATAAATTATATAATTGTGACCTTAATATATTTAATTATTTATTTAATTAATAGAATTTAATTACAATCTAATCTTTGAAATAATAAACTTAATTTCTTAAATTTAAAATTGTATTTTACCGCCGCCTTATTTGTGTGATGTTCTTTTATATCTAATTGGTCGCTTGATTTATCTATTTTCTCTTCTAGACGGTAGTCCTATTTCATTACGTTTTTTTGGTTGAATCCTTTGCAAACATGGTTATTGGAACGAGCAAATTATACTTAAAAGTGATTCTTGAGTTATTCTTTTACTTTTATTTATGCATGTTTCTGTTCTAAGTGTATGGAACTGGGTGATGTTAGTGACTTTTTCACAAGTGAATCGTGTTCGCTCTGATTCTTCATGAGTATTTCCTCGCCATTTGAAAAGCAAAGTTATTTTAGCATATTCAAATGCATTTCCATTAGTAGTGCACAACATTTGGCAATGGGTCAATATAATGGGGTTACTGCGTTACAGCCTTTTGCGAGTGGGCTTCTCATACATCACAATGCCTTCAATCATTTTAAAAACCTTTTGTGGCTCTTCATTTCTCATCTGCTCACCTTATACATTTTATAATGTCAGACGATGATAAAGACGTCTACAATTTGGTTAGTGCACTTATAATTTGAGAAATGTATGGAAGTCTGAAAAAAGAGATGAACCAACGTGCTTTTGAGAAATATGTGTTGGGAAAATCATCTCACTTCCACACAAGGGGTTGGAGAAGAAACTAATGAACAAATGATTGAGAACATCAACGAAAATCGCTTCCAGTGAGGTTGAAGAAAATCCGAAAACAAATAATAATCAACATCTTCTATTGATTCTCCACAAAACAATTTGAGACAAAAGCCACAAACCAAAACCAGGAAATAAATGATCAACAACATTATAGAAGAATCAAAAGGCTCAAACACGAAAATCGTTGTCCTCAAACGATATTTGTCCCCTCTCGATGAATTTGGTGTTTAAAGGGTTTCCTGACAAATGGTTTGTAGGATTTATCGAACATTGTAATAAAAAACACTTAAAACACTGGTGTTTTTCTACCAAAACTTTAAGAACGCAAAGAGGTATTTGAATATGGATGAAAGAATATTGATTATTTGTTATTGAAATGATTTTATCTCAATAATGGATTTAATAATGTTTCCAATGTATATGTACCGATCTCATGTTATCTATTTATAGATAACCATCAATACCAATGAAAAGGCGCCAAAAAATAATGAAAAGTTTGCAACTTTTCACAAATAATCACCAAAAAATTCAGACAATGATAGCAGTCCAACGTCTCTTTTTTTTTTTCCTTTTATGCAACCGCGTAGAGCAACTCCTTGCCGTCGCATAGAAGAAACACATGCTGGGATTGGAATCCCTGCATGGGTGTATGCGACCGCATACCCTTTAATCTATGCGATCACATAGATCAAAATTTTGGCTACCAATTTCAAATTTATTAATTTTGAACAACAATTACAACAATCCTCCACTTGTTCAAAATTCAATAAAATCTCATATTCAAAATATACAATACTTATGCATAAGGATTAGATATCTTTCTATTTAAATCTAACCATAGTGTAATTCAAATAAAGTAAAGTCAGAATTAAAGGTAGCATAAAAGTTTCGAACCAATTATTCCATATGACAATACCGGTAAAAACACATACACAAGTATTACATGTTCTCAAGTTTCTCAAATTCCCTCATTGCTAATATGGCTTGCGCTCATCCTTTTCAATAAACTTTTAAGAGAGAAGCTCTAACTCTCTATTGAGATGACACCACCTCGAAGTTCGGCTAGGTGAAATTCTTCATGTATCTTTGTTATTTTTTAGAGATACTTGTACTCCGTACTGTACTTCATTAAGAGTTTATAACTCAACCCTCACTTCAGTAACTACCAGCATTATATAATTGTTATTGCGGATTTTGTAATGCTGAGACTTTCCACATATCGAATGACTTGTTGTTACCCTTTGAACCTGTAAATTACTTTTTGAAGTAATGACAAGTAGGGTTGTCATCGTTGGTGGATCTTTTGATTTAAGAGTTTCAACCCTATCCTACTCGAAGTAGATATTATTAAATCTCTATTTAGAGATTTAGATAAAGTATCCTCTATATTCTCTATTGAGTTAACATAATTTAGGAAAAAAAATTCACTTTTTATTAATTTTTTTATGTAGTTATGTCTTGGACTCACATGTCTAGACTTTCCATTACAAATGACTTAGTATCTCATCAAATATAGCTAGTCAACGATCGATTCATTTGATAGATACAAATCCCACTAAGAAATCTTCTTACGAAACCACATGTTTTTCATTAGCTTTATGTAAAGCTTTATCAATTTCCACTTATGATTGGAGGATTTCTTTTAAGCACTACGCAAGTCAATTATATTTACTAGTAGATTTCAGAATCATGGGTGTTCAATATTTTATTGAACATCATAATGCATTTTAACTTTATGAAACACAATTAATTACATTTCTCAGTAAAATAATTTATAGGCAATTCAATTATCCGGAATTCATTTTCTTTCTATCAATTTTCTACATTTGCAATCAAACAGACCCTTAAGTTAATTGTGAAGGGTAGATTCGTGAAAAATGGCCATGTGGTAAAAAATTATATGGTGTGTGTTAGCCACATTATTTTGGAAGAATGTATTCTGGAATAGTAGATTGATGAACAATGTGTGGTTGAAAAATAATGAAAAGTTATTGATGTGATGGAAAATATTATTTTATTGAAAAATGTATAGTTGAAAATAAGTAGAAGCATGAAAATGAAAATTTTAACGTGTACCAAACAAGATAATAAAAAAGTTTCCATATTTTGTAAGTTTCTTTGTTATTTGTCCAATTTCCTCTTACTTAATTAGTGGATTCCGTAATTTTCTTTAACATTTATGTATTACTATTAACTTTTTCTTTGGAAAAAAATGGAAAGTGGATATAACTTACAATTCACCTAGTGTCCATAAAACTCACAACTTATTAAGTGTTTAAAATTTAAGAACTACCAAACATACACTGAACATATTCACCGCAAACATTAAAGGAAAAACAGCTAATGGCGATTAGTATGATGAGATTATTAATTAATTGATGTTCTTTGTCAAATTGGGTAAATGTAATGTCTGATTTGGCCAAAGAATTTTGTAAAAATGATGATATTAGTATGCATCAAACTTTTAATTAAAAAATGGAAAAACATCATAATGCCTGTTGAAAATAAAATATATGTGTCGATCCATCCATATATCCTTATGTATGGATGAATGTTAAAAGTACTGTTCATACTTTAGTCAAATACTACGTCGTTTTGATGATGTCATCACACCTTTTTTCGAAATCCGGAACAAAAAAACTTCATATTTTGTTTGATTTTTTACTAATAAAAAAAACTATTCCACTTGTACTGGTTAAACATTTGTAACATTTCTAGCCATTTTGGGCTATTTATTACACCCGAGCATAATCCAATTTATTGGATGCTTAATGGAGAATGTAGGTGTTGGATGTGATCGTCAAATCTCTGGGGCTTAGGCCGAAAGAAATTGAATGCGTTTTGATGTGAGCACGGAGTCGAAAGCGTTGAAGTCAAGCTCGGGAAAGAATCCGTTGATTATCGAAGGAGGTATGATGACACGGTTGAGAGCAAAGCGTTTGAAAGAGACGATAAGATTACTCATTCAAACTACGGTTGACGATATGATGATCTTTGCAAAGAAATGATCAAGTTCCGTGTTGGGGGTCGATGGCCGAAACGAGTTGGAGCAACTTGGTTCAAGTGGACGAAGAGGGAGGCCAAGGTTACTACAATGCGATTGCATAGTAGAACTATGCACGTGATCGTATAGACGCATACCCACCAACAGAAACAACCAAAGGCCATTCCCATTGAACTATGCGACCGCAAGCAGAATAACTATGTGGTCGCATAGTTAAATCCGGCAGCGAGTTTTTTTAGTTTTTTGGAAACTTCCTAATTGCATTAGAATTATATTCTTACCATAATTTTGCGATCTAGAAAATATTATGCACGATTTTAGGGCTAGTGTAAATATAATTTTTATTTCTTCATTATTTTTTTTACACAACATTATTATTGAGATTATTGAGAGGCAATTTACTATGCGGCAATTTACCAACCAACAACTTCCCAATACCAAATAATCTTGGCGAAATCAACTCTCAAATCCAACCACTCGAAAATCTAAATTATGTCGGAATCTCCTCCTCCGGCCACCACCTCGATAGCGAACCACCACCGATCGATTGCCCACCTCCAGGAGACTCTAACCATGGCACCACCATACTCCAAACACCACTCCAACATTATGATTTTATCACAGAAATACAGTCCATCACGAAGGCAGCGCAGCAGGGTCCAAACTTTGCATATTCTAGCACTGTCTGGTCGACCATGATCTCGAAACACATGGGCTAAACTCCTCTCCACCTGGTGCACCTTTCCCAACCATGGGTCAAGCCCAACTTTGCCCGGAACTCAACGAATTAATCCCAGAATGGTTGGTTGGTTTTCTTCTAATGCAGAGTAGGGTAGGACCAGTGGAATGGTTGAATCCCCATACAGATGAGACAATTATTGAGCTTGGGCAATTGATCGGTGGTGGTTCGCGATCGAGGTGGTGGCTGGAGGAGGAGATTCCAGCAGAAAAATTTTCGAGTGGTTAGATTTGAGAGTTGATTTCACCAAGATAATTTGGTGTTATGGGAAGTTGTTGGTTGGTGATTGTAGAGAAGGTTAAGGGTTTTCCGTTGATGTCAATATCCGGTGGTTTTGGTGGTCGGAAGGTGGTTGAAAATGGCTCCAAAGTTGGCGGCTGGTTAAAAAAATATGTGAAAATGACGTTTAGCGCACAAAATGTTGAAGGTAGGGGTATAAATGCCAAGAAATAAAAGGTAGGGACGGTTTCCGAAATCAACACCAAAGGTAGGGATGTTTCGTGCTAATTAGCCCTAAAGTTTAAAATTTGAAAAAACCTTATCTAAAGTTTCATGCGCTTTCACAAACAGTCACAAAACTTATTATTAGGATTGTTATGATATTAATTCAAACTTCAAGGACAAAAACACGTNAGGGTTTTCCGTTGATGTCAATATCCGGTGGTTTTGGTGGTCGGAAGGTGGTTGAAAATGGCTCCAAAGTTGGCGGCTGGTTAAAAAAATATGTGAAAATGACGTTTAGCGCACAAAATGTTGAAGGTAGGGGTATAAATGCCAAGAAATAAAAGGTAGGGACGGTTTCCGAAATCAACACCAAAGGTAGGGATGTTTCGTGCTAATTAGCCCTAAAGTTTAAAATTTGAAAAAACCTTATCTAAAGTTTCATGCGCTTTCACAAACAGTCACAAAACTTATTATTAGGATTGTTATGATATTAATTCAAACTTCAAGGACAAAAACACGTGGACATAGAAGTTTGATGACCTCAAGTACAAATTTCTTACTATTAAGGCTCAAACCCAAACAAAATCTTCATAATTCACGACCTGAAGAATCCCAGAAAAATAATGGCCAAAATTTGGAAGGAAATCATGCCCTAATCATCCAATAAATTGCTCCCAATCTGTAGGTGAGATTCCAATCAAGAACTGAAATCCTCAAATTTTCGCCATTATTTTTGGGGGATTCTTCAAATCGTGAATTGTGAAGATTTTATTTAGGTTTGGGCTTGGGCTTAATAGCAAGAAATTTGCACTTGAGGTCCTCAAACTTCTATGTCCACGTATTTTGGTCATTTAAGTTTGAATTAACATCTTAACCGTCATAATAATAAGTTCAGTTACCGTTTGTGAAAGCGTATGAAACTTCAGTGATAGTTTCTGCAAGTTTTAAATTTCAATGACCGTTTTGTGATTTTTAAGTAGGTTCAGTGACTGTTTACGAAATTAACCCTTGCCCCCAACACATTTGAAATTAAGTCTTCGAACAATTTTCATATTATCGTTTTGACCTAGATTTCTGCTTAATTATTGCTAATTCAAAAGAAGGTTCTAACTCAAATATTATTACAAGACATTTTTTTTTGGCAAGCAATTAAATAAGTAAAAATACTAACTTAAAAATTGTTCTATATATTTCGGAATATCCCTATAAATTGAAGTTTGAGCAAATTAGGTCTAATACCCTGAAAAAATCACTAATTTGATTAATACCCTATTAACTAATTAAATGATTTAATCACGTATTTAATACGTTAAAACTATCAAAACCACCCCCAAAAAACCCAAATCAGTCCCAATTTCCAGAACTTCCAAAAGCTCCCAAAGAAACCATCTCTCCCAGTTAATGTCAC
>CAIGRL010289787.1:0-10206 GCA_903798325.1 Fraxinus xanthoxyloides
TTTTTTTTTTTTTTTTATTATTTTTTTTTTTTTTTTTTTTTTTTTTTTTTTTTTTTGAAATTGGTTGAAGATGGTTTTAGAGTTAAAAGTCACAAGACTGGTAAGTACACGAAATGAAGATACTCTCGACGTTATTCCAGCCACATTTAAACCTCATCTTTTACCATGTTCAACAAATTAGAAAAAGTGACTTTTTTGTTCTCAAGAACTATAGCATGAACGAAAATCCATTTTTTTTTCTAATATCGAGACCATTGGCTTACACAATTTCTTACAACTTCGTCCTTTATTATTGTTATCCTTCCATGATAAATTAGGTTTTGGTATATACCACACCAATTACTTCCTTGGATAATTCAATGAAGATCCATTTCATTCATATTCCTATATACTAATAATTTGTTATTCTTGCTATTTGAATCCTAATAGGAACAATCAATTTTGTTTTATTGGTAAAGGGCTCCAAAAGCTACAATTGATTGTTGATTGCTCCATTTCGACTCTTTCTATTTCTAAACGAAATTTTGATAAGTGGATGTGATTCAATAGCGTAACAAACTTTTGATAAGTGGATGTGATTCAATAGCGTAACAAACAAAAATTTCTAACCTTTTTTTTCCCCTTTTATTTCATAATATTGTCTTGTACGTTAAAATCCACCAAATTAAATAAATAGCGACGCTATATATCAACTAATAATGAATTGGTCCCTTGATGATGGCGGATAGTATCAAATTAATGTTTTATTTAAACTCACGCATGGAATTAATCAATTAAAAGCAACAAATTATTTTTAGAATGTTTCTAGATGATTAAGTCAATTAACCCATTTCATCATATGTTTGAATACCACAATAAATCAAAAGTAGTAAATAAATTAGAATATCAAAGGTGATTACGGAGAAAAGCCATTCGCAAAGGATAAAAAAACTTCGGGCTCCACCCAGTAAAATTCACTATAAACAAATTAACTTACATTACGGTCCGACTCAACTAACCCTTAGTACTCTCTAACCTCCTTTCTGTAATCACCAAAACCCTTCTAGATTACGTGCTCCTGTATAAGCTCTCGACCTTCTGAAATTGTCTATCTTATGTAGATTATTAAGAACTTTTCATTCTTTTCCTATCAGAACTTCGGTTTCCTTCCCTGATCTTTAGAACTCTGACAGATTATACTGAAGTGGGTTGTTTGGTGTGTGATCATTAGATCTTTTTGTGGTTCGATCAACAAACCACGTGTTTGATGAATTTATGAATCAACAAAGAAAGGGTTGAGGCAAGAGAACTTTGAATGTGTTGTTTGGTCTTTAATAATGTGTTCTCTATAATGAAAGAATGATTCAACACAGTTTGAGACATTCATGGGGTTAGATATATATTGTGGATAGTGTTTGGTATGAAAAGAAATTGAAAAATTAGTGTTTTACTTAAAAAGGGATTTCTAGAACGTTACCCGTCCCTCCAGTGCTAGCCGGTGCTAGGTGAGCGACAAGCCTACTGCTTGAGCGCTATCTAGAGCTAGGTAGGTAGCGAGGTCATCACTTTTACCGCTTGAGCCATGGCTAGACGGTAAGCTAGCGCAGGATAGTCATTTTTTCATTCAAATTTTTGAAATTTGATTCTTGGTCTTCTTCTTGTATATCTTGGACCTCTTTTAGGATTTTATCGACCACAAACTATTTTGACTTTAACTTGGACAAGATAAATCATATTTGACTTTGATTGCAAATCAATTAAAACATGATTTTGACTTAGGAAATTACCAATTACAAATTTAGACCTAAAAATCTTCCCATTTGACATTTTGTGACAAAATTAGTTATTTCAAAGTCAAAGTTCAATATAATCTACCCAATAGACACTTTCCAAACTTTACTTCATCAACTTGTCAACCTATTTTCTGAAATATATCGAAACAAAAATACCACGTTAAAAGTATGAGGAAACAACAATAAATAAAATCGTATTACTAAGTTATATAAGATAACATAGTAAAACACGTGTAATACCAAATCATGCAACATCATTTGAATTACCAATTTAGAAATAAAATATAGAATTTTAATATCAATATTAACAAAATACAAAACAGAAAATCAATAATAAAACTCCAACTAGAAATATCCATATGACTCCCCATAAGTCAAATAAATTTAAAATTCATCTCCTAACTCATATACTCAACTCTCTGAAATAAATTTAAAATTCTCCACCTAATGCACATACTCAATTTTATGAAATAAATATTAATCTCTATCCCTTTCGTCACGAACAGCAGAGGAAAAATAAGTACTAATTATGAAGAACATTGAGATGAATGAGTTAAAAAAAATATGTACATGTATAATTATACAAAAAGTATACAAAACATGAGATAGGAAAATAAATCACTGGTGAATGAGTGTATTTCTCAAAGTATGAAGTCGAATACAGTGCTATTATGACATTTTTAAATGAAAAACTCATAATAAATTTTTCTTTGCGTAATTTTTTTTCCTCCTATCAACAAACACATATATATAATTAAATTTTTTTTTCTTATATCTTATATGCAAATTTATCTCCATTAAGCAATTTAATGACATCTGTATGGAGCTTTAGGCCAGTGACTCCAAGATAGATGATCATAGGCATCAGGTATTAAGATACCGTGCATGCTTAATTTCTCTAGTCAAGAAGAATACAAAAACTACTATAAAATATATCTCAATTTTTTTGGTATATATTTCAAATTTCGAATCACTAACATCTTTTTCTTTTATGAGGAATATACAAGAGCTTAGATCAATCTATTTAAAGGCCATTCCATATTCGAAATCAATTCACCACACAGATGATCGCCATCTCAAATCTCAAATACACGGTCAAACCCACTCACAAGAGTCTAATATGTGTAGTGCATAAGATATATTTAATAACATATACCAAGTATTCCAAACAAGTTCTAACCACATTAATGAAAATTTAATTTATCACTCATGAACTTTATTAGTACTTGATAACAAAATAACATGTTCAATAAAAGAATTTCCCTTTTTAAGTTAATAAATGGAAAAATAATGAAACTTGGTTATCACACAAGGAACATATGCATGTATGAATATATAAAAACCATGAATAGTGCAAATACATGCACCAAAATACCTACCCATTGAGGCACACAAACGTTCTTACCTTCAAAAGCACCGTGATCAAATTCATAATCTCTCATATCAATATTCGTAACCCAGACTTTCCTAAAACCAGAAGTAATCCGGGTCAACTTTGTCAACATCTCGGTTATAGGACTAACTTGAATAGTAAAGAAGTCAACGTGCTAGATATATTTTGACTTCTATTCATGTTCAAAAGTTTGTGACACCTAGGCCTTGTGTGTTCTAACTCACCATAATTGGACACATAGGAATAAACCTAGGTCCAAAACTATGTGGTTGTTAATATTGATTTCTGGGTTGATTAGTCCTTTGATCTCAGTAGGCCTCTATCCTAAGATACCCTTGTTCTTGAAAGTACTAATAGCACGAGGACTAGAGTTATCATAGCCTGGACCTCCCATATTTCTTGTAGGCTTGTTCATCGTTAAAAAGTTATCAAGTTTCTTAGAACTACTAGAGAAGGCAAAAAGTTGAGTGTTGGACTTCTCAAGATAGCTCATAAGTGTTTTAAACTTAGTCTCCAAGGATTCATTCACAACGTTCAACCTACTAAGGCTTCTAGTGGACTTTTTAAGATCACTCGTAAAGGTTTTAACCTTAGTCTCTAAGTTTTCATTGACTAGTCTTAACTTACTAAGACTTTCAGTAGACTCTTGAAAGTTAGATACAAATCTCTTTCTCTAGCTCAAGTTCATTAACCTTCTTAAGGATGACTCTATCGATCTTTTTAACCTTAAGACTCTAGTGGAACAACTGTTCATAAACCTCACGAATATTATCCTCATATTCGGATTCTACCTCAAAGCGCTCACTACGTTTTATATCCTTACCCTATAAGCAAAAGCCATATAATTTTGACCCATAGAATTGGACCTCTCACTTTGATTGTTCAAGTTAGACTTGTCATCAGTGAGAGTGGTGTTCATAGCTTTATCCATGATTTTCTTATTGTTAGGGCATTCATTCCTAAAGTAGTCAAAACCTTGATACTTATGACATCTAACGGTCTGAGATTTCTTTCTAAACATCCTAGTATTGGTCTTCTCATGATCGTCTTTTCCAAACTCACTAGGGTCACCTCTATATCTCTCTTGAGGTTTATTCTTATTCATAAAGAATTTTGAAAATTTCTTAACGAAATAAACTTTCGCATCATTTTTAAAGGTCTCAATATTAGTAGAGTTATATTCTTCTTTCCTAATAGTGTTCAAGGCTATAAACTTGTTCTTATTAGGTTGATATAGGATAAGTGTATACGTTTGGAGAGATCCTACAAGTTGTACAATCTTATTTGCATCTAGGTTATTGCTTTCTTCAATAGCAGTCACCTTAAGTCTAAATCTTTCAAGTAGAAATCTCATAACTTTTCTTAAAATTTTAGTCTTGGGGGATTCACTTACCTAAGTTAAAACTAGAGTTGACTATATCATTCAGTTCAACATAGAAATCATAAAAAGACTCGTTATCTTTCATCCTAATTTCCTCAACTTTAGCAGTCAACATCTGAAACAAAGAGTTTTTAACATTTTAATTCCTTCACGTGTGATTTCTAATATATCTCAAGCTTCTTTTGCAGTCTCACGCATGAACATCCGTCTAAACTCCTCAGAGGATAAAGCCATAATAATTGCATGAATACCTCTACTATTCCAATTATATTAATCTAGATCATTCTTAGACCAAGTGAAAATTTCTGTAGGATAACTATACCTGCAACGATGGTAGAGGGTGCATTTCAACCTTTTTGTACACTAACCCAAACCGTTTTCATCCATAGACTTAAGAAAGATCCTCATGATAACCTTCCAATAAGCGTAGTTACTACCATCAAAGTATGAGGGACGGAAAATCATTGACTCATCTAGACAAATAGGGTCAAATATCGAGTTTAAAGGGTTTGATACCTCTTGATAGTTTCAAATTAATGTTTTATTTAGACCCCACGTGTGAAATTAATAAATTAAAAGCAATAAGTCACTTTTAGATTGTTTCTAGATGATTAAGTCAATTAAGTCAATTTCACTCTATGTTTAAATACCATAATAAATCAAAAGCCGTAAATAAATAAGAACACCAAAACTGATCACAGAGAAAAATCGTTAGCAAAGGATCAAAAAACTCCGAGCCCAAACCATTAAAATCCACTGTAGACAAATTGACTTATACTACATTCTGGACTCGACTAATCATTAGTACTCTCTGACTTACTTTCGTAATTACCAAAGCCATCCTGGACTGCCTGCTCGTGCATCAGCTCCCGACCTTTTGGAATTCTCTATCTCTTGTGGATCACTAAGAACTCCTAATTCTTGTCCTACCGGAACTCTAATTTGCTACGCTGATCTTCAGAACTCTGATAGATTATAAGAAAGTGGGTGGTTTGGTGTTTGATCGTTAGATCTTTCTAATGTTATGGTTCGATCAACAAACTATGTGTTGGAAGAATTTATGAATCAGCAAAGAAAAGGTTGAATCAAGAGAACTTTGAATGTATTGTTTGATCTTCAATAATGTGTTATCTATAATGAAATGAAAGAATGATTCAACACACTTTGAGACGTTCATGGGGTTGGAAGATAAATATAGTTACAACCTATGTTTCTAATACCTTTCTAAAAATTAAAAAGGTAAGTGCTTTCAAGATGAGGTATGAATATTTGCCACTGAAATCACATACTTTTTCGCTAATTAGATTTTACTGATAAAAATACTTCTCTTTTACCAAAAAGAAGACTCTTCATCAACTCACCACATAACTCATTTTCTCTTTGGGTAGTTAATGTTGGAAATATTACTAGTAGCAATACAGTAAAATGCAGAAATAAAACTTATTGACTCATCGAGTCTCGTGACAGCACGATGTCTTAAAACGAAATTGCCAATCGATAACTGATGCGACCTCTGTGGACAATCACATCTAGAATACAACGATCAAATAAACCAATTGTGCAGCAATTAGAAATGGTTTTCAAGACTCCCAAGTGTACTCCAGGAAATATATAAAATTGAGTATAATATTTTTACTGAATAGGAAGATACAATTTTGTATTTGTAGTAATTTTCTAATGCCCAGATGTGTGTTTATATAGACAGAAAATTGATGTAATTGCCTCCACCATGATCCAGTATTAGTTGCAATTCTTCAGTAAGTGCTTGCTTAGCATACTGCTCATTAAGTTATGAACTATCATTTTCCTAGCGATGTCAATAATAATTAATGGATGAGGTTCGAGAAGATGTCATGTTTCCTTGCATTTTCTGTTAATGACAATGGAATTCATGAGTTTAAATGAATTAAAGAGAAGGGCCGAAATTGGATTTAAGAACTAAATGTAAATTTTACTGATGAGGTTGTTGAGTTTATCAGTTATACAAGAATATCCAGTTGAAGCAGATTTCTCTGGATATGGTGGAGAAAGATTAAAATAATTACTCAAAGTTTCACTCACATATCAACCTCACCGTGACAGCAATTTAAAGAAAAAGTAAAGGTAGTTGTAATTTTAATTGTTTGTGTATACTGATATCAGCTTCAGTGGTACAGAAACGATGGGAATAGTGTACATGAAGGACTCCAATTTGGCAAATTACATGGTTAAAGGAAAATCTCTTTCTTAATTTTTATTTCTTCAATTGAAAACTCCGTTGTATTTCAACTCATTCAAAAAGTATGCAGGAAGAGCCCACAGCATTGGAGTGGATGAAAGGGTTGTACTTAACTTTATGCAGAGAATGAGAGAAATAGCTACTCTACCTAAGGTGTGTTTATCTCTTTGATTTTCTATTATTTATAGAATAGTTAATTCAAATTAGATGAAGATTTTTATAATGAAAAAGTTTTAGCTAACGAAAAATTATATATATCTTGTTGGATTGTGATGCCATTCTTGTCAATTGCATTAAAGGGGATGTGATGAAACGTGGGCTAGCCCACTTGCCAAATGTTTTTAGTTGGCCATTGCCCAATAACTTAATATTTGATTCAAGCCCAAACCCGAGCCCAAGGTGGAGGCCACGTGTGTTGCTCTGGACCATTAGATTAACGGCTGGATCTACGATGTTGGTGTTTTGTATATATACCAGCTGAATGGACACTCTTTGGGTGATTTTTTCATTCTGTTTTGTGTGAGAAGTTTTTGGGTTTTCTTTGTTCATCTTTTCTGTTCTCTAGTGGTTTTTTCTACTGTGTGTAGTCCCTAAAACTTCTGATTTTTAGGCAAAATCTGAGTGTTTGGAGTCTAGGTGATTCTTTGCTTCTAGGTTTTGAGAGAAGAGATCATTGTGTTGATCTCGTGTCCATTGTAGTAGCTGCGGTGTGTTCATTCATCTTAGGGTTTGGGTTTTGTGGCTGTTTCATTATTATATAGGCGGGTACAGTAATTATGTTCCGAGCCCTATATATATAAAATAATCGATTCCTTGGTGTTCTTGATGTTTGGATGTTCTTTATGATTCCGGTTATTCCTGCATCAGTTGATTTTTTAGCTCTACATATCTCTCATTCATTTTCACATCAAGCACCCTAACAATACCTTCAAAAGAACACAACCCGTGCATAAAAAAATGCTCATTACATAATGCGATATAAATAAATAGTGGAAAAAATTGTATAAAACAACATGTCTATATAAAGCTTGCTCAATCAGTACAATTCGTAAATCACAAATTTAGAAGGATTAATACTTTGATTAATGTTAATCATTTTGTATGGTTACTTGCTTATCTAAAATTATTACTGTTCAAGATTAAATTTAAATAAACAAAATTCTTTTCCTTGTTAAACTTTTAAATGAGTGAATTCAACATGATATAAGAATTCACGGAATCTTAAGTTCAAGTTTTGTCATCCATTTTTGAAATATTTTGTGTTAAGAATTAAAAGGAACGCGATGTGTATTCAAAAGGTATTTAATGCCAAATTTAAATAAATAAATATATTATATTTCTATCCGCTTAACCTTTCACATAAGAGGGTTCAACACTGAAATTGTTCAATTATTAATAAATTAATGCTATTTATCATCATGAAAATTATCGGTGATATAATATTTTATGTGGAATAATGAGATTGAGAGTTCAATTTATATGAGAGAGAGAGAGAGAGAGAGAGAGAGAAAGAGAAATGTAAGAGATAATATTTTGCTAATATGTTGCTTATTAACAATATGCTTCTTTATACAGAATTTGACTCCAAAATTAGGGTCCAAATTGCTTGATAATTAAGTTGTAAGTTAGCTAAGAATATACATAAATATTAGAGAGTTGTACACTATGTTCCAAAATTCTTGATAACATGATCTTCAAGAAATTCTTAAAAAAACAATGATACATTGACTCTTATTTTGTTATTATTGCATTATAAATACCACTTCCGTTGTACCCAATCGTGTAAACAAAGAGGAAAAAATGTGCTTTAATTTGGCATACACGCTCAAGAACGGAAAATTCGTTAGTGTTAGGAAAGGGAATAATGAAGAGAAGGAAGACATAGGTTTATTGGTGAAGGAGATTGAGAAATGGAATAAAAAACGTGAAAAGGTCAAACGTGAAGATGCTAATATTTCACGATGTTTGAGTCCCTCGAAGAATAATTGTTGATCTTCTTGTTTCTCTCTTACTTATTGATATGCTTCTTACTCTCGTTGGTTTGTGTGATCAATTTCTGTAAGTTCTCTTTGTTACTCATTTTCCACATACAGAGTTCGAATAATATATGAATCAACCTCCCTCCCCCATCGGTAGTTTGTTTATAGTTTACAAAAAAATAATGATTTTGATTCGAGTGACTGCAATTATATTTGTCACTTCTGGTGGGATTCACGACAGCAAGATTTTGAGGTTTTTAATGATGTTGAATAAAGTGAGTGCAATTCCAATGGTAATGACTGCTATTGGTTGGTTAGGGAAGATGGGTTTTATTTGCTAATCAAATTCCTAAACGATCTTCTCAATTAATTAAAAAGTACAACTGGGTATTAGGAAATATGTTATCGTCTGGAATCCTGAGTCGCCGCACGTACTGTTATGCAATAAAAACACATTATTTATGTATTGAATTTTGTTCTTCTATTTTAAACGTCACATGATTGCTGTCTACATATTAGTGTGTACTGATCACAAAGAAATAACAAATAATAAAGTACTTCGCAAAGATATTATTGCAAAAATGCCACGTGCGACTAGGCATGGCATGGTCTTGAAATTCCAACAAGATTGAACACTACACCTAATGCGTGAACTATTTATTGGGATTAAACCACAAGTCTCAATAATTATATATCATGAGCCAATTATCATTATCATTAAAAGGTGATGTTGGGTTTTGTCGATGCCCAATACGTCCGAACAATAATGTTTAATGACTTGATTGATTTCATAGGTTTCGACTGAGGACTGAAATGTTTATCAATGCCACAATTAATCAGCTCGATCTCAAAATAAATTGGACCATTGAAAATGACATTATAATTAATAGTTGCTCATGGCCGGTTCAGTAATTGGATGACCCTTTAAGTTTGTTAGCCCACTATACTTATCTTGGCCCATTTTTTGCAAGCCCTAATGTCATGTATATCCATCTTGCTTCGAGAGAAAACATGTCTTGCAATTGAATGAATTGAGGTAGTTGTTTTCCCTCATGTTCTTGGTGAAACCGTGACCTAATAACTGCTCCCTTTTTTCTTCAACTTCTTCTTCTTTGTAATATATTGCAGCCGTCATTTTCTCTCTTTGTGGGTTATTCAACTGGGCAATCATAGTGGTCCTTTGTGGATTGAGCAATTAATTGTTGGGTATTTTATATTGGTTAGAGAAATTGAGCCCGTTCTTGCACACAATCAAGGGTCTTGGCCAGTAATTGTAAATCATAACATGCGATCTAACATGTTTTACAACCGAATCAACATATTTAAATCAATTAAGCGGAAGCATAAAAATTGAATCGATAGGCATACCTCCAGCCATTGCTATTTTTTATTTTCGGTTTCGAAAAGGGCTTCTAATCCTTTCTCTTCTCTCACTGATGGTGTAACTTTTATATGAAAATGAA